>PNEQ01004828.1:29478-53555 GCA_003012365.1 Medauroidea extradentata
ATATATATATATATATATATATATATATATATATATATATATATATATATATATATATATATACACACATACACACACACACATAGGATGGTGCTGAATTCGACCGACATACCGTGGAAGGTTTTTCCTCAGTAAGTTGTGAGCACAAAATGTGCACAAAATATTAAACCTAAAATTAATATTTATGATAAAATAATCCTTTGAAGTTTAAATTTGAAACGATGATTCCACAAAATTTGTGAAAATAAATAGCTCATCTAATACAATACAACAATTGGTTAAGACCGTTACGAATTGGTTGTACTTGTAGCAAAATTATTGTAACACAAGAATTGTACGGTTTCGACTAACGAATGAAAGTAACTAAAACGTTCTTTATAGTTTGAGCATTAAAATAATCGACTATTTAAACCATTTGACCAAGTAAATTGTAATGAGCACTGCAAGTAATGAAATATTTCGTTACAATTAATTTTAGGGGTCGTGAGATACGAGTGTCAATAATTTATACCAGTATACTCTACGAAACAATTGTTTTTATTAATCTCGGAAATTTAAATACACTGAAGAAATAAATGAGTGGAGTTGAGAGATAAGGACAGCTCTTAACAGAAGCGTCGTGAGAGCATATGAGATGTGAAAGAAAGTGGATCTATAGCAGTGCCTATGTTGAAGTGCGGGGAAAATAGCAGGACCTGTGTACCAACGGCAACTTCCATGCACAATACTCTCGTACGAAAATCCTATTAACCCCGTTGGCAGTCACGCCCTAGCCGTCTTTATGATGGATAAACGATTTAGCCATTAGATTACCGCTGTCTCGTTTACAAATAGAGAAGGAAGAATTTGGCGTTCATGTAGAGCATCTGACACCATCTCATCGAAAGTATGTTACACACGTGTCTGTTATGTGTGTGGTAGTACACTGCATGCAATACTAGTCAGTTCATCTGCCACGTTATACGAAGTGCATTTATGATGATATTCAGAGATATATAACTCATATTTGGCGAGTCTTGACGCGTGACTTACAAGGTTGCACGTGTGTACGCAGAACGCTTTCCACATCGACGTCAAGAGTGCGTGGTAGATAAACAAACGCTGAAAACATCATTTGATTTCCACGCTTTTTTCGAAGTCAATATCGATTAAATACTCAATTAAATCCTAGATAATGGTATTTGCTAACTTTATGAGTAAATATTTATCCAGAATTACTAATTCGTTACGCGTGATCTCTTGCGCCGCAGTTAAATGCACGAGGCTCCAGCGTCAGAGATTGTGCCTCAGAATTCGAAACACTGGAAACTATTTTGTTTAATACAATGGCTAAAACTATTGTCTAGGATTGCTACTGCTTAATTTTTGCAAATTGGCTTCAAGAAACCTAAAGTTATATATTAATGCTTTTAGCGTTGAATTATGTACCACGTCCTCTTAGACTCCAAAGTCGCGGAGAAAACTTAGTGTTAGCTCCCCACAAGCATGATTCTGGACTAAATCGTCGTTCGTAACATAACTCGTCAAACAGGAGTGTGTCGTTAAACTGTGGATTACATTATACATCATATTCACGTTACAAAGGTGCGTGGTTTTGCAACATCAGCAGGGCCCAAAGTTTACCACGTCATTGCTGTGGATTGGTGAGGCCATATTAGCGAATGGAGGAGTATTAAATATCCTCAATGCCCCTTACAGGGCTCTTGTAAACCGTCTTTGCTATGGTGGGCGGGCCTTGCAGCAAGGCTGACCAGTAACATGTGGGCTGGTATTTAAGTCAGTTGAAGCGTAGTACCTAATTTACTACCTCACATAATGCCACACATATCATACGATCCAGCATGATGTACTTCAGGAACTCATTGAAGATCCTTCACTCAGTTACGTCAACGGCTGTGTTTTCATCTCGATGAGGCACCTGCACATCGAGGACGAACGGAAATAGAGCATTTTAATGCCAAGTGACCTGGCAGTTGTATTGGCCGTGATGGACCCGTAACATATCCAGCCATGTCCCAGGATTTAAATACCCTCGACTTTTTTGTGTGGGGGCCATCTGAAGTTCGCAGTGTATGAAGACAACCAACCCGAATACATGTTGCAATTAATAGGCCATACTCATACTGGGGTTGCTGCTGAACATCCAGAGGTATTTTTTTCAACGCCTTGAAATGTGTATTTCAACAAACGGCGGCACCTGCCAACGTAACTGTGGAATATCTACAGACGTGTAAAATTAATTTACTGGATTTACTGTATATGGTCAATTATTATAAAATCTATTTGCACCGTACTACGTATGTATTACAAGAATGTTTGCGTTATATCTGCCTATTTGTTTAATGGCATTTCATCACTTTTACTTGACGCCAATTCAAATGCCTACATTTGTAATGAGAATGCTACAATCGTTACTGTTTTTCCTGAAAACATACAGCTCAACTTTCGCAAGTGTAACATGCTTTCAAATAAATATATCACTGAACATAAGGGCCTAACAAAACACTTATTAATTCTAAAGTGATGAATGGCTGTCGAAAACTTGTTGGCTTTACTTTCTGGTATTTGACGGCTACCACTGATTAAGTAAAGCCAAGTGCTTCAGTCTGCTTTCATTGCAGATAAAGAATATGATCAAGGAGGTATGTTCCAGGTGATTTCTTATCAAAAATGAGCTATGGTTATATAATGCAATTTCGCAATTTTCGCATTTTAGCACACTTATTAAGGAAGAAATTCCTTTTGAAAAATAAACATGAAAATTATATCTTAGTAAACTAATGAAAACGACGTAGAGTTAAGTTTCAATTCTGTGCACATTGATAAATATTATTGGGATCATTAACCAATCGAAAAATCGATGTTTAAAACTTTTCCCTTCATGAAAATAACAAGAATGTTACCTACTAATTGACTGTAACTTTTATGGCGTTGGCTTTTCTGGTCATTTCATGTTACCTTTCAAGAACGTATTAAGGAACATAAAAGGTCCCGTCTTTGCAAGTCGCTAGCCCACACCATTACAATAAGAAATGCTCTAATGTTTCAGTGTCAATAGTACAATTCCTGGCGCATAAGCAATAATTGCTACACCCGCAGTATAATTTCACGCAGAATGCTTGTAGATGAATTTTACGCTCTCAAAAATGCATCCTGTGCTACAGATTTTAAGAATCATGTCATATATTTCAGCCACGTAAATATCAACAAACATACTTTTTAGCAACTCCGTACGCACCGTATTTCAGGTGCGAGTTTTTGTAAATAGCGACAGAAATTCGGATGCTAAAGATGCTGCAGTATCTTAGTACAGGTTGTAATGCTAACATTCCATGCAATGTACTGCAGCCAGTGGCTATTTTTACTATTCTTTGTTTGTAATTGGTGCATTCCCGACACGTGCCACAATCTAATGCTGATTAGGATGTACTGCTCAGATTGGCAACATGAAATATTCATTAATCCAAATTGCACAAATGTTTTAATCGGTAATTGGACGGCACTGCTATTGTTATCATGAAGGGGAGTGTTTAAAGTAAGGTATCTTGACGAGTTAAAGATCTTAATAATAGGTTGTTATACATCGTGCGTATTCAGTTTTATAAGATAAATTAAGTTAGATGTAAACATTGAACATGTGTACTTAAAAGCAAGTGGTGTTATTCCGTTTTGCATGCATCAGAAAGACACAAACCAGCTGAAAATATGATTCTAGCAGGTCTTTCAAAAACCACCTACAGGCAGAACCTATTATGTCTCGCAAATATCGAAGTTACTGGAGACAAAATATACGGCTCATACGGACATTAAAATAGAACGGAATCAGCCATCGCCTGCAGTGGGAACCATTGGAGTACTAAACTTAGGTGATTTTGGAAATTCTTGCAGAATCAAAATCAGCACGGCATGACTAGGAATTGAAACCAGGTCTTCCCGAACACCAACTATGTGTTTTACAACTCGCTCGGTTACATTCGCTTGAAATAACAGTCCTTACTTGAGGTGTACCCAGGAAAGGAACATATCATCCAGTTTCTCAAGAAGTGAGATAACTAAAAGGAAGATTCACGCACAGTGACGCGAGCGCGGACAATGGCACGGAATGTGCTGCAAAGTGTGCCTAGGTGAAAACCAGCTAGTTGTGAGTCAGGAACTTCTGCAGTATTGCATTCCTTTATAGGTTATAGCAGAACAAACTCCTCTATAAGGAAACCTTTCTAAAAAATGTGCAAGAGCAACCTGTCATATCCTATCCTCCATTGTCATTGCGATGAAAGCTTAGATTCCTGTAGTTCCCCATAGCTAGAGATGATGGTATGTCGCGAAAATGTTTTGTGCCAAGATAGCCTTGAAAACACTGACACAACGTAGCTGTCTGCAGACCAATACCAGGCATCCAATATTACAATATCGGGATTCTTATTGGCTCAGTCAAATAGGGCAACAGCTCCACGTACAAGCTGAAGCCAGTAATATTCTGGTAAGCTGGACGTGTATTGAAATCCATCAAGCAGTCAACTTTTCCCGCGATAAACCATCATCTATACCCATAGCTGTATTAAAATTCCAGGTAAACCAATGCCATCCTTTCCTTCCGAAATTATCCGCAGGGCGGAAGGAAACCACCGAAAGAGGCTACATCAACATATCAGAAAACACGAACTAGTTTCATTGCTTTACGTGAACATCTGCAGTTCTGCTTCATAGTTGGTAGTGTGTCTTTGTGTAGAGACATCTGTCCTTTGACTGAGCCAATCAGAATATGATCACTGCGACATAACACGTCTGAGATTAGTGGATTAAATCCCTAAACGCTAAGAGCTAAAATTAATCATCCAATCAAAATCTTGGAGCAGATATTCTGGTGTGTATATAAAGCATTGAAACACGTTACTGTAGAATGCTTTCGCCACCAATCAGTGACTCTTAAGGATAAGTTCTTAAAATTTTTTTGGTATGACAAGTTTCCTCTTTTGCCTGGCTTAATTAGTTTTTGTTGGCGTCATTACTTGTGAAGGTGTTTCTGCTGCGCCTCCCTAGTGTGTTTCGAACAATCTCAGTCCTTCCTCCGTGACCTCATAACATTGCAGACGATGTTCATATTGTAGTGAAATTTGCTACGGACATACCTTGTAAATTATAAATTCTCTAACAACGAATTTTGCTTCGTGTAGCAGTTATAATTATTTTTTACAGTCCGTCGATGCCTTGTGTTGGAGCGGCGTGGCGTGAGTTTACAGGTACACAGTTTTATCATTGGCTGCCAATCTTACAGAAGTGTGCTGTCAGTCTGAGTTCTTGCCTGCATTAGTGATGCACACGATGGTGTGTATAGTGGTCATATGGGTTTCAGTGTTAGTCGGTATTCACTAAAGAAAAAATTGTGTGTTGGACACCTTCATTCGAAACTAACTAACTAACAAACTAAGTGTGCAGTTCGAGGGCGGAATTCATTTACAAATTTAAATTGATATTTAATTCATGCTGATGAAGTAATATTATTGTAAATTCACATATGATTTGATTTCAGATATGAAAGGTTTAATATATGTTTAATATTGGTTTATTAAATTATTCTTCGTAGATCTGATATTATTCTAAGAGTTGATTGATAATATTGATAGTTACACACACTGGAGTGATATGGAGAATATCGCAGTGGCGGTGTGTGCGGGCATGTGTGCGTGTGTGTGTAGAGGAACAGTGGCTAGCTGGCCGGGCCATGTTGACTCTTAGTAACTGATGGGTGCAGGCTGCAACATACACACGCCGCCATGCAGACCAACAACGGCAACAACTCGAGGACAGATGACACTAGTGTGTCCAGGGAGGTGCCTGTCTGGCCTCAACACACAGCTGCTCTGCTGGGTAAGTGCTTATACAACACTACTTTATTACTTACTACGTTTTAGCCCACCTCACACGATTTCTCATTTCTATTGCCTTCTGGTATAGTATGTCTGACTCAGTAGCAGGTTTTTATAAAATAAATGGATCGTTCCTTATTGTACATATTCATAAGATAGTAAACGTTGTATCAGAAAACTAGAAGCAGCACTTAGCCTGTATTTTAATAAAAAGGAGTCAGTTTAAGTGCAAATAGAAGGAACTGGTGCACTATAACTTGGCTGCAGAAACTAAATAAAGGCTGTGATTATGGTAGGCTAAAAATGCTCAGAATAAATTAAGGTTTGTTTACTCTCGTGATTTTGTGGATTTGAAGCAGTTTCGAACATCATAAGTACTTAAATATTATAGTCTTGTGATCAACACAATGCGGCTACGACTGGCTTTAATTGTTTATTGGTAGCAATCATGCAACAGTTCTTACAGGAGAAATAGAACACGTTCTACTAAGTTCCTGGGATAGCTCTTGGGTATAAGAACTGCTATGCCCAGAGGTCTACCTCTTGAGAGGTGCTGGACGTGGCCCACACAGAAGCAGAAACAATAACAGAAAATAGTAGTAAAAATAGCTTTGGAATAAAGCATCGTGTAAGAGTGGGTTACTTGTCTCACAGCTGTCATCAGAGACTGCTGTGGCATGATGGTCGTACCACTCTTCTACTCCATGGCTTTCTGTGTTACATGCTTGATGCGGTCACTGTATATTGACGCATGTGGTAAACTTTGTTGGCATGGTCGACGTCTTGCAAGTTTCCTCGAGTTTGTCTCGTCCTCCTCGTCCTAGTATCACACGTTTCTTTGATACTCGTCTCGTACCTTACTCGCAGTCGTTCAAGACGAGGGGCCGGTCTCACAATGTCTTATTACTGAGTTCGTTACAACATTTAACAAATACTGTACAGGATATATTTTCAAGCAATAAACACAACCCATGTGATGAAAATACAAATATTTACTAAACAGTCTTATCAATTATTCAAATACGTAGTTTAAGACAGAAAATCATAATTTCATGTAAATTTATTGTTAAATTTTTAATTCAAAATAACGTATCTCTTCGCAGTAAACATGTGAAATACACAGGTAGTTTCATAACTGTATCATGATAGAGTTTGTTTTTCTAGACAAATTGTTAGAAATTTTTTAATGTAATTTCATATGGCCATATTCAACCAAATAATTTCATGTCATTATACGACACGTATTTTTGATGACTTTTTATCATCAAAATAAAATCTAACTCCTTACTAAATTAAATGCGAGACGTACCGCAAGAAATGCTAACGTTATGAATTAAGCAATGAGTCCATTTATTTCACCTGGAATAAGAACCTGAAAGAAAAAATTACTTTAACATTACTTCGAAGAATTGAGAAATTTGGGGCCAGATGTGTACAATAACTGGAAATTAATTAAAACTTTTGCATCTCAATTAAAAACTACTACTTTTAAATAAAAATAGTTTACAAAATTTATTACAGATAATTTAAACAGACAGAAATGAACGTCAAGAAAATTATTAAAATATGATTTGTTTTAAGCATATTAGATAAAAAATAATTGCTTCAACAGTTTTGATGATTTTAAAATATAAAAAAAAGTATAAGCTACAAATTAATTAGACTTGTTATAAACGCAACATTTTGAGATTCTCAAAAACCTACAGCACTTATAAGTGTCATTTAAAAATAAAAGAAATTTTAAAACATTATTCTATTAAGCTTTGAGACACAAAGTTATTAACTATAAATTGGTTAAGATTTTGTTCAACGCAACATTTTAACGTTTTTAAAACCGGTTACGTTTTGACGATTCGTTTTTATAACAAAATAAAAAGTCATTTCATTTATATTTCTTTAAAAAATTACGTTTCACTCATAAGTGTGGATGTTCAGACTGCGCCTAGCTTTAATGGAACCCAATTAACACTCACTCTCTCCTGAGTGGATTTTGACATAACTAATATAATTTAAAATTAACTTTACAGTTTACCGTCCACCTTTTTAAACTACATATCTAAGGTCTCTACATGGGGAATACTAATGATTTCCTGCGTTGGTCTTCTACAGTCAAAGCGACCAATTTCTTACCCCTACAAACCCCTCGGACAAGGCTCTTTGTTGACGCCAACACCACAATTGCAATAATTTCTAGCTAATCGAGCACATTACCGGCATCCTAGCCGCTGGGAGGGAGTTTTCCTGCTAATGCATCGTTGTATAACAAATGTTTTCATCCCATGACAGGATGGTAGAAAAGTAGGTCTTTCAGGAACGAAGTTTTCGCGGCTTGAATGACTTGAGTGTCATATTCTTCCAAAATACTTTTTAGTGCATAATTAAAATAAGAGAATCAGACCCTACTTACTTATTTGAGTAATTTCTGTATAATCCTGCCACTTCCAGAAATGTTCTTGATTGTTTAGTGTTGCTGGATCCTGAAAATTCTCCAAGGGCTTGTAATTAATCTAATGCAGTTAAACACGCATATACATACGCATCTGGAGTTAACATATGTCAAAAAACAGAACTTCTTTGCTACCAAAATTTTATTCATTCAGTTTTATTGTCCTTCTAGTATACACAAATGTTGATATCACTGTATCAATATGTAGATATATGGACTGGTATTAGAATGTCATCAACATATGCTTTAAAAGATCCTTTGCATTCGTTACATAATGTGCCATCAATGCACCTGTTAAACTTGAAGATTGCATTTAAGATATTTTTTTTTAAAACAATACTTTTGATTACAAAACCAGAAAGGTGTGTATGTTCGACTATTTCTGACAAGTTTATGTGGCTATATCCTGTTGTAAAGTCAAGTGTACTCATAAACTTCATACCTACACATAATCTTACAATATTGCTTATGCCATCTGGCCCTTCTCTGTGTAAAACAATGACCCAGTTCAGCAGCCTCGCATCAAAGTACATTATGGCGGAAACCGTCTTTCTCCTGTACACAAACCACGGGATTGCTGGCCGGACTAGGTTCTTTCTTACCGATGTTCCAGTCTAACATTTGTTGTAAGAAATGCTGAGCTTCAGTTATGTACTTCTTTGGGTTTGGCTTTCCGATTGAATGGTTCAACTCCTTTAGTATTTAGATTTGCAGTGCGTCCTCGTTTATCAGATAAATGGGATTTTTTGCGATGTTTCCATAACGTATATGTTAATGAACTTTGTTTCACAGGTATCAAACTTTCAATATTAGTTACACTCTTAACAATATCATCATGTGAAGCTATCCAGTCAGATAGCTGATGTTCTTAATCTGAATACTGGCGCTTCTTTCAGTATCGTTCCCTCGAAATCGTCAGTAAATTGCCAACTACTCGGAGATGTACTGTGGGAAATCCCAGGAGTTGATACTAGCCAACCACCAACATTCAAGCCTAAATTGCACTCAGTCATGAAATATGCTCCTAGAACTGAAGTATTGCGACGCCCTACATAATCATTGCAGCGACCTTCTTGTTGTCACTTGGCCTTGTGTTTGCAATAAAGTCTGTTAGATGACTGAACGACTACATTTGGACGTTGCACCAAAGATGTTAATGCGTGGAACTGGCAAAAGAGGTAGATTTATGCGCGCATTTGTTAACCAACTAACCTCTCCCTCTGGTACGCACAAGACCTCATCTCCGCTACCAAGTAAGGCGGGTATCAGCTGGTCATGCGCATACAAATTTATTTATGGACATACAAATTCGTATTTAGCATCCTCTATGACGGCGAAATCTTCCAATAAAAATTTCTCTGTTGCATTCCTTAAAGTAAGAAGTGTAAATTGTTTTCATCACTCTTTGGATTTTGTTTCTGCATGGCATCCATTTCATGTACAAACGCAGCGAGCTTTCCCTGTGCGAAACACAATTGTAAAAGTACCAATTAAATTTTTAATTTCGTGCTCATGTTGTCATGAAACGTGTTCATCCTTCTCAACTAACAAGAAGTTTATAAGCAATTTCTGTTTTGAAGAATAATTAATTACGTACATTTTGTTTACAACCACGACAAACGAAAATTTGTTTGTTTATGTATGATTATGTTAATTAATTTGATAGTGAGTAAATTGTTAATTTACACATATTTGTTCGTTCACACCTAAGTGTTTGTGAAAAATTTTTTGTTATTTGAAATAACATTAATGGTGAAAATGTGTTACTGTAGGTAAATTTAATTTAGGTAGTAATAAATACAATTACTAATATAACCAACTGCGAATAACACATGCATAGGATACAGAAAAATGGGACGAATCACGTCCTATCTTTCGGAATGTTAACAAACATTATGGCTGCTTTTGATTTCCCATTATCACACAAGATACAATGTATGCAGTTCCAATATCAATACCATTTACCATTTGGTTGAGTAACTATGTCTTAACTCAGTGCGCATCCACGACACTATATGTGATATCCTGTGTAATAATCAGTTAAGCTATAATTCTAAAAGCCAAACTCGGTCTCCTTCATTTCTTTGAGTAAAGCAGTTTTAATGGCTGTCTGTCTTAGTCGTAGTGTGAATGTAGCGCAGTGCGAGCGGAGCTGTAGTGTAATGTGTGTAAGGACAAATACCCACAGCGACGCTGTCGACTATGAGTGCGGGCATTGTGATCGGCTGGACGACTACAGCGCTACCCTACCTATCTGAAGAGCTAGAAGAACTGGAAGTATCACAGGAGGAGGGATCCTGGGTCAGCTCGCTGTCAGCACTTGGTGCCTTCGTGGGTGCCGCACCTGCAGGTTTCCTTGCCGACCTCTATGGCCGTAAGAAGATGTTGCTATACCTCTCCGCGCCCTTCACCATCAGCTGGATCATGCTTATGGCTGGTCACGACAGTGTAAGTAGTCGCACTTCAGATTTACGTTCTATGGCTTGAAGGCAACCTTCACCCTCAGCTGGATCATGCTCATGGCTGGCCACGACAGTGTGAGTAGTCGCACTTCAGATTTATGTTCTATGGCTTGAAGGCAACCTTCACCACAGCTGGATCATGCTCATGGCTGGTCACGACAGTGTGAGTAGTCGCACTTCAGATTTATGTTCTATGGCATGAAGGCAACCTTCACTCTCAGCTGGATCATGCTCATGGCTGGTCACGACAGTGTGAGTAGTCGCATTTCAGCTTTATGTTCTATGGCTTGAAGGCAACCTTCACCCTCAGCTGGATCATGCTCATGGCTGGTCACGACAGTGTGAGTAGTCGCACTTCAGATTTATGTTCTATGGCTTGAAGGCAACTTTCACTCTCAGCTGGGTCATGCACATGGCTGGTCACGACAGTGTGAGTAGTCGCACTAAAGATTTATGTTCTATGGCTTGAAGGCAACCTTCACACACAGCTGGATCATGCTCATGGCTGGTCACGAGAGTGTGAGTAGTCGCACTTCAGATTTACGTTCTATGGCTTGAAGGCAACATTCACCTTCAGCTGGATCGTGCTCATGGCTGGCCACGACAGTGTGAGTAGTCGCACTTCAGATTTATGTTCTATGGCTTGAAGGCAACCTTCACCCTCAGCTAGATCATGCTCATGGCTGGTCACGAGAGTGTGAGTAGTTGCACTTCAAATTTATGTTCTATGGCTTAAAGGCAACCTTCACTCTCAGCTGGATCATGAACATGGCTGGTCACGACAGTGTGAGTAGTCGCACTAAAGATTTATATTCTATGGCTTGAAGGCAACCTTCACTCTCAGCTGGATCGTGCTCATGGCTGGCCACGACAGTGTGAGTAGTCGCACTTCAGATTTATGTTCTATGGCTTGGAGGCAACCTTCACCCTCAGCTAGATCATGCTGGCTGGTCACGAGAGTGTGAGTAGTCGCACTTCAAATTTATGTTCTATGGCTTGAAGGCAACCTTTACCCTCAGCTAGATCATGCTCATGGCTGGTCACGAGAGTGTGAGTAGTCGCAATTCAGATTTATGTTCTAAGGTTGGAGGCAAACTTCGCCCTCAGCTGGATCATGCTCATGGCTGGTCACGAGAGTGTGAGTAGTCGCACTTCAGATTTATGTTCTATGGCTTGAAGGCAACCTTCACACACAGCTGGATCGTGCTCATGGCTGGTCACGAGAGTGTAAGAAGTCGCACTTCAGGTTTATGTTCTATGGCTTGAAGGCAACCTTCACACACAGCAGGATCATGCTCATGGCTGGTCACGACAGTGTGAGTAGTCGCACTTCAAATTTATGTTCTATGGCTTGAAGGCAACCTTCCCCCTAAGCTGGATCATGCTCATGGCTGGTCACGACAGTGTGAGTAGTCGCATTTCAGCTTTATGTTCTATGGCTTGAAGGCAACCTTCATCCTCAGCTGGATCATGCTCATGACTGGTCACGAGAGTGTGAGTAGTCACACTTCAGATTTATGTTCTATGGTTGGAGGCAAACTTCGCCCTCAGCTGGATCATGCTCATGGCTGCTCACGACAGTGTTAGTAGTGTAGTCGCACTTCAGCTTTATGTTCTATGGCTTGAAGGCAACCTACCTCCTGCGCTATAACTATGCTGCAGTTATAGGCGGTCCGGGATAAAGTGAGAACTCAAAAAAACCTTGCCATTGTTCTATTTTCTGCCAATTCGTATTTTGTTTAGGCCCTACGCTGTTCTATAATACTTTTAAGTTAAAGTTATTTATTCTTCTTCTTCCATTAGTATCTTGGAACTGTTACGATACTGCTTTGCATTCTATGTATAGCAATGTCGTCAACACTGCACACAGCACAGAGCGGAGGTTGTGCTAATATATGGCATTGTAAAATTGGTTTAAACTTGTAATTACCAGTGAACAGCTGTGAGGTTTGGAAGTACATGTTGTGCCAGTTGGTCTTTAGCCTTTTTCTTACATTAACCAATTGTTTATTTGTAATCCATAGGGAACGTTAGGATATTTTATCGTATTATCAGTTTTTGAGCCATAACTTTACTTGAAATTGTATTATCATAATTTTCTCTTCGATAAAGCATACGATATATTCTTGGTAAACTCATTGACGTAACCAATAATGAAATCATTCATTAATTTGAAATGCAGAACCATTGCAAGATAATTATATGTAAACTTTCAAGAATACCCTTGTTATGATTCTGCATGACAAATTAATGAACGAGTCCATTATTATTTATGTCAATATGTTTACCAAAAATTTATAGTATGCTTTGTCAAAGAGAAAATTTTGACAATAAAATTAGTATAAATGTTATGACATGAAAATTGAAAATACAATAAATTTGTATATCACTCCCCTTGAGACTCTCCATTCAAATTGCCGTTTTATCAAGATTTCATTTTAGATTTAATTTTACCCTCTGATGTGAGCCTCCGATATCGTATATTTAAACGAAAGCTTTTAGTTGCCAATAGAAGAGCTATTCAGTTATTGTAGTTAAAAGCATGCCAGTGTTTTAACTTTACGTGACTCACGCTAATGATAAACTGAGAAACAGAATCCAATCTCAGCAGATGCATTTGTCGAGATTATGCTGTTATGTTGTTAAGTCACGTAAAATTGTGTTTGTTTTTTCATGTAAGCCGTTGGGTCTCAAAGACAAAATACAACTGATAAAAAAACTTCGATTTTAAATTTTAAAAATTTCTCGGAATAACTGTTTTATGACAGTTATATTTAATGCTAAAGAGCAACTGCTTTACGTATTGTGAATAAACTTTCCTACTACTCCCGAAACCATGAAAAGTGGAAATATTTATATAAAATAGAAAGTACACATTGTTTTAGTTAGTTACACTCACTCAGTTTTGTTTTAGTAACACGTGACTTACACGGCTACAATGTTTGGCATCACTCGAACATATTTTGTCACATGTGTAGACTATATTACTTACGTAGTTCGGTATGATTTTGTGACATGTGTAGACTTTATTACCTACGTAGTTTGGTATGATATTGGTTCTTATCTAAGTTTAAAATCTTGTGTTATTGGCTTGTAAATTCGAACCATTCTGAAGTATATTTGGCAGAGTTTAGAAATAACTAAATCAGATAAAATACATGGAATAGTGAGTAACTTGTTTCTGTGTATAATGAAAAAGGATCTGTGGACCACATATACTTGTATAATATTTTGCAAAATGTTTTGTTTGCAGGATTTCTTATAAAACGACTATAACATTACGGTGGATTGCGTTATAATGTAAGACATGAATTCGTCTTTGAAAATTATAAAATGCCAATCATTTTCACTTTACTCAACCTAACCACATCACATATCAGACGTGGCTTCGCGATACCTGACATGCCTAGCAAAGAACGCTGTTATCAGTGTCGGATCCGTGGAAGGAGTTGAGGGGGATGAGGTTCTTGAGGGACTCAAGGACCCCCCCCCCCAAAAAAAAAAAACTCTCTTTTCACCTAATCATAATTTTTACTGGGTAAAATTAATGTTTAAAGGAAAGTATTATGAAGCAGTAACAACAATGTATGAATCGTTACACAGTGATTGTAGTTTGGCCGTATACGTGTAGTATTACAGTTATCAAATTCTAAAAGTCGCGTTATCTATTAAGTGGCCCGTCGACCCGTGAGAATATAAGACTTAAAGAATTGTAATTTTTTTAGCACACTTCACTTTTCAAGACATAATTTATTTGAAAAACTATAAAAATGTCTACTTATGTGTTAATTATGTCAGTTTTGAAACATTTTCTATACTTTCAGATAACTTACGCTTTCCTTCCACTATTAAATGTAGGCAAATAACATTAAGTAAAAATCAAAGTGCATATATTATTCTGTTTTCAGACGTAAGTGACTGAACTGATAAATAGTAAATATTGTTAAACTATTATTCTAGATGAAGTGACCTCCAAAAGTGCTCACTTTATTGTGAGCATACTATAATGTTGTATAATGTGAATACTATAAACCAGCATTTTGCTCTGCGATATTCCTTCAATTGGTTGACAAACCAGGGCTTCGTAAGCTTATGTTTGAATAGGGAAAAATCTTATGTACCTTATGGAAAGTTCTACTCTAGTCTTCCACTCGCATTGATGATAAACACATGTCCCGAACAGAATAAACTGAACTAATCTTTCATGTCCTTCTTTCAGGACATGAAATGAAATTACGTCATGTTTATTTGCTTGTTCTGAACGGTAGGTTGTTTCTTGCAGCTGCCTGTCGTGTATACTGCTCGTTTCATCGCTGGCCTCGGCATGGGTGGCTCGTTCGTGCTGGCACCAGTCTACAACGAGGAGATAGCAGAAGTGCGCATCAGAGGCGCCCTGGGATCCTACGCCGAGGTGATGCTGTGTGTCGGCGTATTGTACGTGTTCGTCATCGGCACATACCTGCCGTTCTTGTGGGCACAACTGATGTTCTTGCTCGTCGTGTTGGTCTTCTTGGTCACGTTTATCTGGATCCCCGAGTCTCCCGTCTACCTCATGAAGAAAGGCCTGCTGGACGACGCCGAGCAGTCTCTCATGTGGCTGAGGGGCGCCCGGGGCAAGCCGGACTATGCCATCCAGAAGGAACTCCAGGCCATCGAGAAGTTTGTGCACGAGTCGCAACAGATCCAAGAGAAACCACAACCATCCAAGAAAAAGCTGGTGCCTATCTCATCCAACACGCTCAAAGTGATGTGCATCGTGTACGGTCTGATGATCCTGCAGCAGATGAGCGGAACCTCGGCGTTCATGTTCAACTTGGTGAGCGTGTTCAGGGACGCTGGCATATTCATGTCGGCCCACGTAGCGTCCATCATCGTGGCGGGAGTACAGCTAGCAGGAGCCTTCCTCGCGGTCCTCATCATAGACCGGCTGGGCCGCAGGTTGCTCCTCCTGGTGTCGATGGCCGTCATCACTCTGTGCCTCCTCATCATCTCCGTGTACACCCGCATGCATCTGGCTGACGAGTTTGACGTGAGTCACGTCAACTGGCTGCCCCTTGTCTCGCTTTGCATCTACGTCATCGCCTTCGAGATAGGCATAGGAACATTGCCTTGGCTGATGATGGCCGAGCTGGCGCCGAGCTCAGCCCATGGCTTCATCTGCGGCTCTTCTGTCAGCATCAATTGGCTGGTCATGTTCGTCGTCACCAAGTGTTTCTCCGACATGATCAATGGTATCGGACTGTCTATGACCTATGGTGTGTTCACGATCTTCATGGCAGCCGGAGTACTGTTCACATATTTCTTCGTTCCAGAGACGAATGGTAAGACAAGGGAGCAGATTCAGCATGAGTTGAAATATGGAAAACTACCCACAGACATAGAAAATAAATCGTGAGCTACCAAAACTTGACTGGTTTTATATATCCTTACATCTAGTCCCACATTATTTTTACTATCTAGTCATACTTTTTGTATGTGTAGTTATATTCGGGTCAAATTACATTTTACTGAAGTAAATTGCGAGTGTTTTTAAAACGCTGATACGTTACAAAAATTTACTTTTACTGAAAAAAAATTAATCTACTCGTTTGTAATTTTTGATTAACACAACATAACAAGTCCATATGTAAGACAAATCATGCCGTTCGTCAATTTATTTCTTTTCACCAATGCTACCAACAGCTTTCAACATAAACTTTCTTCTAGTGAATGTCACTAACGTACTTTATTCTAGCAAAATTAGTCTTTAGCCAACATTCCTTGCGAAAAATCCCCCCCCCCTTCCCCCGATGCTTGCGGTGACTTCCTGTTGCCGTACCGAATATATTATCCTTATTACGAGTTTCCAATATCATATTTATTTTTTCTTATTGATTATGGTTCTTGAGGTTGCAAATTAGTTTAATAAATTCGGAAGCCTCATTTATTCTGACTAGAGGATCCAATAAAACTACGACAGGATCACAAATAGTAAATGTTGTTTTTTTTTTTTTACTTGCGTTTAGGTTTTATTACATTAAATTTTACAGAAAACCACGACTTTATCACACTCATTACAAACCTGAAGTTCTTAAAAAAAAAAAAAACCTTTAAAATGTTGACACATTAAAATTTTAAAGAGTTAAAAGGCGTTCCTCTACATGTAAATAGTATTTCAGTCATTCGAATGTTCGTTGATATAGATGTTGATTCTTCCTTTGGCAAGGTTATGTGACTGTATACCTATGTAGTTTTTTACCTTATTCTGTTATTTTTTTTTGTGAAAATTGTATTTTGTTTCTGCAATGAGCTGACAATCTTATTTCATATAACATTTATAGATTAAGATTTAAGTTTAGTCATGTGGTCAGGAATTATAAAAATATGGTCACAGCTTTGATTAAATTTGGTCACACATTTGGAACAAAAAATTTAATTCATACGATTAGTTTATACCAATTTATAAGATTGTTTAGGTTAGAACTTAATTTTTTGTGCTATGCTTCCATAAGTTATCTGTTCAAATATGAAATCAAAAGGCTGTTCGATTTTATTTTGAGAATTTGTGAACTGTACGCATTCTTCTGTTGAGACTGTAATTTATGATTGGCTAACAAGATTAAATAATTAAATTTTAAGTGTTAGTATGTATGCAACAGCAGAGCAAGTTAAAAAATTTAAACTCAATGTACTTAAAGGCCCTCATAAGTTTTATTAACTTAGGTAAAAACAATAACAACTCTTAACAAATTAATTCCCTTAGCTGATACGTTATGTTAGTCTTAATTTTTAAAATTATAACTGTTGTGTCTCATGAAATTGTTTTTATAAGTCACTTATTGTTTTAAATATTTGTATTAACATGTTGATACATTGCTTGCGAATTTTCAATGAATCTCGACGTAATAAAAAAGTGTACACAGTTGTTCATATAGACGTGTACAGTAGGTAAATTTGAAAGTTTAACGAAATGCTACTTGTAACGAAAGTTTTAAAATACGAAAGATTTATGTGGAAGTTATGTATAAAGGTTTTTTGGGATGTAGTAAATATCCAGTACAATGAGATTGTATAGCAGGTACGGACACAAAATTAACACAATGTCTTACCCGTCATATTCAGGTTTAGACGCATTTAATCTTTTATCATTGAATATGCTCTTATACAAATGAACAAAATTTGTAGCGTGTAGGACAGACTATTCTGTTTACCAGAATAGTCAAGATACTTTTATTCATCTCATTTGCCCTTGCTATGATAGTGAAGTATATAATTGTAATAATGTAACATCATTACATCGCCAACGAAACTGATTACTGCTAGATTCAAGTTGACTTGTAACTTTACTTAAAGAAGTTATGATTCAATCGCTTATGTGTGATGTGAACATAAATATTATTGTTTAATTATAGTCGCAATTACTTTGCACGCAATGCAAGCTGAAATCATATAACCGTCTTCTTTTACCTAATGACTGCAGTTAGCGCAGTGGGTAGAGCACTCGCCTTCCACAAAGGCAATCAGGCAGGATCGTACCGAATTTTCGTATGACTGGTAATTGTGCCGGGCTATGACTTTGGTCGGCGGGTTTTCTCGTTGATTTCTCGTTTCCAGCACCGTTCCATGTCTCATGCGTTTAGGTCCAATACATTAGGTGCTGAATAAATTCTCATTACTTCTTATATACGTTTAGCTATGATGATTTGATCCGTTTCTACGTCTACAACACCATCTATTTCTCGCATACAGTTAAGGTATTTATCAGCAGTGGCCACGTACAATGCTAACCCCGGTTGCATACACATAGTTTATCAATTAAATGTATTGTTATGAGAAGCAATTTTTAGCTTTGTTTCACCTAAACTCAGCTTGAAACAGACAACAGTGATATGGAAGAAGACACATAATCATGTTCATATGGAAAATTAATTCATTTTTACTCGTAAATATGTTTCCACTAAATCTTGTAGCACAGAAATTATCCTGCTTTTTATATTTTCCATTATTGTCAGGAATTTCTTCCACTGCCTTCTGTTTCTTCGACGCAGAGACATTATTTGTCACTAACAAGCCAGTCACCTCAGTGCACGTGTAACTACATTGTTCACAGCTGAAGTAGGATGCTGCCGTGAATCAGACTTCTTACATACTAGTCTCTTCTCCGCACATTTCAACACTTTCGTATGAACATGAGTTATGACACAGTTTATACCCGCAGCTTGCCATAATACTGACTGACATGGGAGAGGAAGAGAGAGAAAATATTCTTGTTTGTCGACGCTGTGATGCAGCATGACTAAGGGAACAGACTATCTACAATCCACGGCGCATGCCTTAGCTACACATCATGCTGGTACACAAACGCACACAGTAGCGTGAATTCCATACTGAATTACCATGTACATTACTTTGTTGTGTTTATTTCCGCTAATAGCTCAGTTCTTCCTATGCTTGAGATACTGGTAATTTAAATGTATACTTCAATAATCTACGCATTATTCAGTTTTCCACAATCCACAATTCTAAAAGATAATTTTAGGAGAATTTTTCAGAGGGAAACGTAGCAGCGAGCTACTTACTTTTTAGTTAATGATTAAAAAGTATATGATTTTAGCCTACTTTCCTTAGAAAAAGTAAACTTGTGAGATCACTTTCCTGTATGTGTGTGTATATGTCCATGTACGTTCCTAAAATCGTTTGGACCCTATTACTTAGTAAGCTGACTTAACTTTTGTGTACTTCATTTATGCCGTATTCATATTTTCAAAACAGCTGTTTTTTTTTTTAATTTTTAGATCTCACAAGATATCTGAGTAAGCGTATTGTAAAATTGCGTCAAACTCGTGACACGTAAATAACCCAGTAAGATGACTTAACTTCTATGTATTTAGTTCATTAATTACATGTAGTTTCAAAACGTCGGCCGTTTGTATATTTTAACAGTAATATTTCATATCAGATGATGTATTTCTTGAATTTCATTAAAACTCTCTATATTTATAATACATACTAAGCTAACAAGTCTGTTGTGTAATTATTTTATACTAAGTTTATTTTTACAAAACGGCGGCAATGTTTATATTTTAGTAATGTATGGCACATATACTGAAATACTATTAATAATTTTATCACAATTGGTACATGTTTACTATAAAACAAAGCTGGCTTAATTTTGGTGTACTTTGTTTATCCTGAACACATATTTTCATAATAGAGACTGTTTTAATATTTTTAGCATAGTATGGCAAATTTATGGAAGTATTTTTCTTTTTAAGTTTATTAATTTAGGTACACAAATACTTCATAGTATGTTGATTCCACTTTTGTGCATTTCGTTCTCCCTGTATTAATATTTAAAAAACGGTGGCAGTTTTTGTTTTTTTTTCTTCAGAATATGACACGTCCGAAGAAAAATGTTTCCGAATTTCATGATATTTAGTAAACATATACCACTTTGTAAGTTGACTTGACTTGCGTGAGTTTCGTTCATCCTGTGTTAATACTTTCGAAACAGGAGCAACTCTTCTATTTTTATCACAATAAAACATTCCTGAGGTAATATTCCGAATTCCATCTAACTTGGTACACATTTACTACTTTGTAATTTACCTTAACTTTAGTTTAATTTGTTTTCCTTGTGTTTATTATTTTTTAAATTAAAGCAATTTAATTATTTTTGGCATAGTATCACTTATCCAAGGGAACATTATTTTCAATTTTTATTTATTTTGGTACAAGCAGTCGATTATGCTTGGTAATTTGATTTGACTTTCGTGTTTTTTCCTTTATATTGTACACGTATTTTCAGACGGCGGTCAGGTTACTACATTAGTCATAATTTTCCATATCTGAGAAAATATTTTTTCCCGAATTTATCAAATTTTGTTTACATATAACTTAATAACCTGACTTGACTTTAGTGTTTTTCGTTAATCCTATGTTTATTTTTTAAATAATGGAGGCCGTCTATATAGTTTTAATTTTTATCATAATATTATATGTGAAAGGAAATATTTATCCGAATTTCGTCAATTCGGTACACATATTCTTATTAGAATAATACCTCGACTTTTATTTATTTGGTTATTTTCGTGTTCATATTTTCAATTTGTTTCTCAGCACACGAAATATCAGAAGAAAAACTATTTGAGAATTTCATCCAAATTGGTACACGTATAGTATTTATTAAGATGACTTAACGTTCGCTATTTTGTTCATGCTGTATTAGTATTTTCAAAATGGAGGCGATAGAAAATATTTTAATCGAACTGGATCAATATTTATTTCTACTTCATACTAGGTACACATATAATACTTGTCAAGGTGATATAGCTTTAACGTTTATGTTCATCCTCTGTTTGTGTATTAATTTATTTGTATTACACCAGATATCAATGAAACATTTTTAATATTTCGTTAAACTCAGTACTCGTTAAATAATTATTTCACACGAAATATGTTAATAAACATTTGTTTAGAATTTTATCAATGTCAATACGTGTATATTCCAATGAAAAGTGTCACGAATTTTATGAATAATTGTCATGCTGTGTTGACAGTTACATAGTGACAGAATAGCTAAATGAATCATTATTCATAATTTGTTATAACTCCGTACGCGCGTAGTAATATACCAAAACAGCGACTTCAGTTTGACTTGTAATGTTCTAAACGTATTAAGTTTTTAAAAACAATTATCTTACAAATTTTTTTTGGTCACATCAAGACAAGTATATGAAGACAGATTTAGTGCTTATTTAATATTTATAACCATTTTTACCCATTTTCTTAATCGTTATAGGTCACTTTATTAGAAGGTAGCACGAAAATTAAATACTCTATTATTAATTTATGTACCGAGATGTAGACTATGCAAACGTTTTAACTTAAACGGTTAGTTGGCATCCACTTTGAGGAAAGCAAACTTATTAGTTATTCTAGTAACTTTTTGTTGGTCGTAATACATAGATAAAATATAATGACAAAAAGTGCTGCTGTAGTAGTGTCATTGAATTATACAATAATCCCACAGAAATAATATAAGGACTGTGTTACAAAATTTTGTCAATATATGTTTTATTGTGTAGGTGTTTTGCAAAATAGTTCTCCGTTCGTTCGTAATATATGTATAGTTTATTTTAATATCGAATTTAGTGATATTTTGGATACGAAAATTTGAAAAATTATATGTTTTATTGTTACCAAAGTGTACTTGTGACGAAAAAGTGTATGGATTTTTCGATAGTAAAATTATGTTCCTCTGAAATAATATTTTCAATAAGAGAAAAAAGCTATCGGGCTTGTCTTAAGAGGTCGGTGTATATGACGTATGAATGATGTAGTATAGTAGCGTGTCTCATTAATTTTATTTTAATAATGCCATTTAACTTACTTGCAATTCGTTTATACACGAAAAATTCACATTTTAAACTATACTTTCATAAATTTAAAATGCTTCCCGATGTTAAGAAACAAGATTTTGGGGCTACTCAATATGGATAAAAACTGTTGACTGCTGTAACTATAAGAATAATGCCCAGATTCGTAAAATGCAACACTAGAAGCATGCACTCAAATTCACCACAATTGTCCCGCAAATAAAATCGTAGGGTCGTCGCTTAAATTCACAAAGGAATAAAAGTAAAATGAAAACATTGTACGCCAGTTTGGTGCACCGCTAATAGAAGCGAAGGGGCTACCGTCGTGTGTGCATCCCCTGTCTCCGCGTATCAGACGCGGTAAATTACACCCGGTACATTGACATTTAAAAAAGGGGAGGGGGAAGTTCACGCACAATTTTAATTGAATTAAAAATGTTTACTTTGTACAAGATATGTAGATGCAGTGACTTTTTGTTGAAAAGAATTACGCAACACTTTGTATCAAAACCTCACGTTCACATATACAGCTCTGGTTCGTAGTTATTGGCAGCGAGCATTCGTGTAGAGGCGTGGCACATTTGACTGTGCCAATGAGAATATCTTCACTGCGACACCACCCGGCTGCGATTAGCGGGTAGATCCCAAAAACGTTAAGAGTTAAAATCAGCCAATCACTGACCTTGAAGCAGAACTGCAAGTGTGCACCTGAGACACTGAAACAAAATGTTGCACAATTTTTTTTTCACCAAAAATTACCGAATCTAGAGATATGGATTTTTGTTGACATACGTTTCGACTACTTTTTACAGGATAGGATATTTTCTAGTGTTGATAGCTTCTGTATAATGACATTTAGAGCCCAAATTTGTACAAAACGTTTAATTAAATAAAATAAAACCAGCTTACATACAGAAATTAAAATTATTCACACTGAAATAAAGTGTTACTGGCTACATCAATACATACGTAAAAGTTCTGAGTTGGAAATTTTTATTTTTAAAAAAATCGGAAAAAATTAGCAATTAATTATTTTTGAAATTCAGCAATATTTAAATAATACACACCAATATTAAATGCAGTTTTATACACGTCTAGGCGTAGGGCGAGACTTATTTTCACGGTGAATTATTTCATTTGTGTGTGTCAGTCGGTTACCATACATTGTATAAAATCATTTTTTCGCAAATTTTGGCTTTCACAAATACGAAAGATAGGAAATATTTTCTTCGCAGAGAAAAATATTCGCAACGTATGTCTATAAATATAACCATGTGGCGTAGAAATATAACAATTATTTATTTTAAAAAGATTAAAGTTTTGCAGGGATATTCCCTTTAAGGAGGTCCCCTGATCAGGCCGCTGAGCATGCGCAGAGCTTCAGTCATGACAATATTACTACATTTCCACTCACCAGGCGTAAGTGAGGTCTGTTCAGGAACAGCATGCAAAGTACTTTACACAATTGGGCAGTACCCATTTTTGGTCTCCCGTGAATTTCTTTATTTTCTTTTTAAAGGGGTTGTATTACGGTCTTTTTAGATATGATAATATTGGTGCAGAATATTTTAAAAGGTATGGGCGTGTTTGAAAGTCTCAAATAGACAAATTGTCTGAGAGAAGACCGCACGTAAATCCAGTGACATGCACCTAGAAGCAAGGGGGCAGTTATATGAGCTTACTGTGCCACCCTTACAACTACTGCACTTCTAGACCTGAAAACACAGCAACCTTATTGCAGTGAAGAATGGTGGTTGACTGGTGAGGCGTGTCTGGTGGCAACACTGACAGCGACCACACAACACTTCTAGGCCTGAAACATGGCCACCTTATTGCAGTGAAGAGTGGTGGTTGACTGGTGAGGCGTGTCTGGTGGCAACACTGACAGCGACCACACAACACTACTAGGCCTGAAACACGGCCACCTTATTGCAGTGAAGAGTGG
>PNEQ01004829.1:0-11649 GCA_003012365.1 Medauroidea extradentata
AGCTGTAGATGAAGGGAAGCAGGTGGACGCCTGCTTCATAGATTTTGAGAAGGCATTTGACAAGGTGCCACATGGAATTTTAATGAAGAAAGTGGATGAGCTATTGGATGACAAGTGGGTGGTAGAGTGGATAAGTGACTTCCTTGAAGGAAGGAGTCAGAAAGTGAGAGTGGGGGGCACCTTGTTAAAGGAAGGAATATAACGTCAGGGGTGCCACAGGGAAGTGTGTTGGGTCCTTTGTTGTTTACCATAATGGCAAATGACATGGGAGTGGGAGTGGGGGGCAAGATAAGGTTGTTTGCTGATGATTGTGTACTGTATTCGGAGGTGGGTGAGGGAAACAGCTTGCTGGCGGACATTAATCTGATATTAGAATGGACAGCAGCTAATAAAATGAAGATTAATGTAAAAAAGACGAAGGTGGTGAGATTTACTAGGAAGAAGGTAAAGAGCAGGGTCAGTTACAGATGGGGAGAGCAGGAGATAGGAAAGGTGAATGAATACAAGTACTTGGGAGTGGTATTACAGGAAGACCTTGGGTGGAAGGAACAATTAGGAAAAGTGGTTTCTAAGGGAAGGAGGGCCCTGGGAATGCTGGGAAGGGTCCTGAATGGGGCCAGTGGTGGGGTGAAAGAGAAAGCATACATCACGATGGTACGTCCAATGCTGGAATATGCAGCAGCGGAGTGGGATCCTTACAATGCAGGAGAGGTGCAGGAGTCGGAGAAGGTTCAGAGGAGGGCAGCAAGATGGGTGAAGGGCAGGTGGAGAAGGCAAGGGCAGGAAGGCGAGGATGAGGGAAACTACAGGCCATCAGTGATGATGAAGGAAATGGGTTGGAGTACTTTGAGACACAGGCGAAGAGTGGAGAGGCTTGTTAGGTTGTTCAAGGTGGTGAGAGGTGTGGGGAGATGGGGAGGGTTGGGTACTCATTTGATCAGAAGAGATTACAGAGGGAGAGGGAACAACAGTGAGAATCTCCAGAGAGTTTGGAGGAGGATGGAGAGAGGTAGGCAGTCGATGATGGTCAGGTCGGTGAGGGAGTGGAATGTGCTAAGGGAGGAGCTGGTGAGGGTTGAGAGTGTGGGGCAGTTCAGAAGGGGTCTGGAGAAAGAATGAGTGGGAGGATGTGAACTTGCCACCGGGCGATAGCCCATTTGCAAGGATCTATTATTATTATTATTATTGTTTGCTGTTCGTAGTTAAAATGTGCATTGTATGGTTTATATCGCAACCAACCAGCACACCCAACTCTTCTTCGTCTAAATCCCATTTTATTAGCTGAGAAAGACAGCCAAGAGCCAATACCGTTTCTATTGCACTTTAACATCCGTCATTTAAAATTATACTTTTTTTCTTCAAATTATCCTCATATTTCTTCCTCATTGCCAGACGCCATATTAAAAAAAAATCTATGTTTTATATCGTCCTTGGTTTTAAATTGTTTAACTAACCAGTTTAGAGTGGCATAGTTCCATTGTGCCATGTAATATTTTATAATTATACTCTATATTATTGTATATTTTAAAATTTATCTTTTTTATTTTATGTTTTGATCCAGTAAATGCTGGAACGAACCCAACTTTAATTTTCAGCTTTACATGGGAATAAATAAATAGTGGCAAATGAATATCATCGTTAGTTTGTTGTTATTTAAGAATTCCAAGATCTTATTTCGTTTTCTGTTTTTGATAGAATTGAAATAAAAACAGTACAATTTATTTGAATTGAAATTAAACTGAAAAAGTTGGTTGTCATGGCTCGGCGCCTGGCCGGGGGTTGGCGTAAGAAATGTTGCTGAAGATTTGGCGGTGATTTTCGGAATCTTTTAGTGTTTGTGAATTTAATTTGTAAAGAAACGTTATACTTAAAACTTACCATGCAATTACTACCAAACCTACGATGTAGAAGTAAAGTTTTATGGTATGTAAAGAAGGGTTTGTGATGGCCTCTGTTGTGCTACAAATATGGCTGCCTTGTGAAATGTTGTGTACGTATAAAACAATTAACGTATTGACGTTATATTGTCGTATTTAGAGGCACTGTACTGAAGTCGGAGCCTTTATATTTCCTTTATACAGACTGGCGTGATTTTCACAGTGCGTTTGGAAAATGGAACAAGAAGAAAAAATGCAAATATCGGACCATGTAAAGCAAGAGGTCGGAGAAAGCTCGGGTTGCACCGATGAAAATTTTACGTTGCAGAGTGATAATGCTGGTGCTGACATGCATGCAGAAAATAACGACGATGCCACTCAAAGTCCGACGACGGGAGAGGAACCTCAAATTAATCCATGGACGTGCGTCAAGTGTGTATTTTGTAATCAATCGTTGTGTTCTGGTGACAGTCCGAAGCTCATGGAATGCCTTCATACTGCATGCTCTTCGTGTGTCACTACAAAGTTAAATGAACAGTTGGATGGCGAAATTGTTGGTATGTAATATGTCACTATCCCTATTCCTAGACTTTGATTAGTGTGTCCTGGTCACTAGTTTGGTTTTGTTGCTGCGTGAACTAGACACTTGTAATGTTAATATTGCTTTAAGAATATAGAGTTTATTAATAGTATTAAGCCATTAGGGCATATCAACCACATGGTACTCATGACTGATACGCCCTTCTCAGGTGATGTAGGCCTAGAAGCATAATCTGATGTTATAAACCATGTTTCTTGTTACACACTAACGAAACACGATCAAGTTATTTAACACATTAAACTTTGTGATTTTTTTTTCTTTCCAATTTCATAAAAATAAACTGTTTTTTTTTTTTTTACTTTCTGTTCGCAAATAAATAAAAACAAATAGGTAATGACTTAAGTAAACATGGCATTGTTGGTGTCAACAACCAATATTCGCCTTTACTTCAACACACGGGGATGCGGGAATATGGGGGTTTTTGGGCGGGGACACATAAAAACGGGGATGTCTCCTTTGGATCGCAAAGTAACAGAGCGGATGGGTTTAACATTACTATTCAATCAATACCACTATACTGGGATTGATTCGTAAAATAAAACCCATCCACTCGTTACTTTCTGATAGGCCTACCAGGTACAATTAAATGTCTAAAATATCACAATTACTTTGGCTAAAAGTTCAAAGCAGAACGACAGTGATGTCATGGACACTTGGGCCAATCAGGCAGCCAGATCACACCGGCAGAGCACGACAGTTAAAACTTCATTTTGGCATGGGCTTTAGTTGTGTTTTTGCCACTGCACAATTGCCCAGTTGCAAGTGAAATTATGTGTGTTAAACAGAGAAGCCTATATTCGTGACATACATATGCCATACATACATGTTGTAAATAAACCTATGCCCTACCTACATATTCACTTGAATTTGCAGTGTATAATGAATGACTAAATGATGCTTAAAACAAGCTACTGTTAAATGTGTTACACAACAGGGGGCACCTTCAGCAGGTAAGCGATGCAGCAGCAATGTTGGTAACTGTGGTAAGCAATGCTGTATATTCTGCTGTGGTGCATCAGCCATTTTAGAATGGTTTGTTTTGATTTGTTTGGTTTGGGTCACTCGTAGAAGAACAGGTCTGGACACTCGCCTATCTAACAATGTATTTTGCTTGACCCCCTTGTTGTTTGGCTGTAGTTAGTCAAGTTACCGAGAATGTTGTACTTTTGGCGCTGTTTTCCGGGCGGTCAGACTCAAACTCCGTCCACTTTTTTCCATTGTTAAATTTATAAAGTAAATAAATATTGCTGGAGCCTTTTCTTAAATTTGTGAGCGAAGAAAGTATTTCATAAATTGATAAAAAATACGTTTTGATAAATTGTTTTTCTTAGCGGAAAGGAAGTGGGCGGAGTTTAGTCCGACCGCCGTAACATCAGCGCCAATAAAACACAATATTCTCGGTAACTTGGTGAACTACAGCCAAACAACAAGGGAGTCAAATATCCAGGCGAGTGTCCAGACCTGTTCTTCTACGGTCGTGCTTTGGGTTCAGTTTTGTTTCAACTATTTTCTTAAACCATAGAGCTGGATGTTTTACGACTATGTTATTGAAGAATTATATGATGGTGAATAAAACAACATGGACTGATTATAAATGTGGCCTTGGTGCAGGATTTACTTGGTAATCAAAGTTACATCGTGAAACGTTTGAAAGACTGTAACTTAATAGGCCTACAAAAAAAATCTCATCCTACGGCAATTTAACATGAAATACTATATTTCCGATAATGTTATATGTGATCCTATATATGGAATACAGTCTACTTATTTGCGATGTCGTATTGCATGTTCAAGACATACGAAGCCGTTTGCATGCAGTGGACTTCGGTATATTTTCACTGCGACTTCTGCAAAAGGGCTGCAGCACGATCATTGCTGCTGAATAGATGAAGTATAAATCGCTACTGCAGTGCTTTGCCTGCTGAAGGTACCCAGTGCTTTTCACAGTGTTTGTGGTATGGTAACATCTTTCAAAAGTACAGATTACAAGGCCACAAGCTGTTTTCCTTATCAAACATGTGCATGGAAACTAATAATGTAATTTACTTGCTGTTGGGCTGTCGCCTAGTTGCAAGTGTACTCTTCGTGTTGGACTCCTTCTGAAGCCCGTTCCTGAACCCTCTTATGTTGCTAGGTTACCAAATACTCTCAGTAAATTTCATTCCCTCACTAACCTCACCAATGTAAAATGCCTTCACTGCTCTTTTCTTCTCTACAACGTATGAACCTTATTCCTTTTATTTCGTCTTCCTATAGGCGTTTACAAAAGCTCATGAGGTGGAGTATCCCAGTGACCAGGTTTTGTGGATCACCAGGATTTCGGTGGAACCTCTGAAGTGCTGTTCAGGATTTTAAGATGACTGGAATCCAAAGAAAAAGCATACATATTTTATACCTGTTAAATATTTTTCTAATAAAATGTTTGCAGTACCTAGACTACATTCGTTACATTTGAATATTAACAATAGGTAATAATAATAAGTTTTTACACTTATAATTTGACTCCCTATTCCCACAGCACCAATCCTCCAGTCCCTTCCTAAACCTTCCAACCCCCCTCACAGTCACCAAATCCTCCCGCAGTGTATTCCACTCCCTCACCGTCCCTCACCAGTATTGACTGTCTACCACTCTATCCATTTTCCTCCACACCCTCTGAATCTTCTCACAGTGGTTTCCTTTTCCTTTAAAAATTATTTATTTAAATAGTACATAATTATATTAATTTTGTACATGTTTCTTCACTAGTTTGATCACAGTGCATTCAGTTTCACTTCGCTGTGGTTCTGGTTAGGCCTAGTACATTTTTTATGCAAATGGCAACTTTTGTCTGCTAGCCACTGCTTACTGTACTCTAAATAAGGAGTTGATAGAGATACTGCCAGGGGAACATTGAATTACTTGTAAACTTAATGTGGGTTACATTACGCCTTACGTACTTGCCTTTATTAGACAGCAACTTATAAATGTTAAGAATTTGCACACATTGGATATCTGCCAAACTACTGATTTTAGGAGTGTAGTTTATTAATGAAAAATGTTTTATAATGGTTAGAAGTAGTCCTACGGAAAAAAAATTCACTAGGTTGGTTGAGGTTAGGTAACCTAATTTAAACTTTCCTATTAAAAACATTTTCTTCATGCAGTACTTCTAACAACTAGAGAAACATTTTCCATTCATAAACTGCCGCTGTAAATTCAGTAGATTTTTCAGTAGGCTATGTGGCGAGTGCCTATTTTTAATATTTACCATAACTGTTAATAGTAAACAATAAAGGACTGTGTGACTACACCCGAGGTGCATGTAAAGGACATAGTTGGCACTCCCAGGTTAAGCCTCGCTCTTAATTTTCTTGGCTGTTTTGGCCACACTAACAATAAAATGTTGCGAACCATGCAGCTTGAAATCGTACAAGGAATCACCTGCTTAATTTATTATTTACTTTTATGCTTTTTGAAGCGTTAGCTTATAATGCTAAGAAATCACTGTCTAATGCTATTTTTGTGTATAACTGCTTATTTCCTTTAATTATGTATATTTTCAATAAACTGATTTTTCAAAAGAATTTTGTTTTGTCCCTACAAATTACCATCGTTAACAGCATCATGTTGTAGATTTGAAATATTTGTAATGCATGATGTGTTAGTGTATACTGGATGAGTCACATAAAGTGTTAACAGAGCAATAGCACTCAAACTAGTGATCGTAGCCACAAGTATTTCAGTGTTTGAGAAGGCCGTCATACTGAATCACCATACATTTTTATCGGTGTAGGTACTGAAGCTACGTCAAGGTCAACTCCGCTTTGTTAAATGGAACCATGTATCTTTTTTTCGATGACATTAGTAGAGATTTGACGACTAATTCAGTGACCTATAACACAAGGTCATAAAGTCACGCACTCAAAGGATCCACTAACCTTGGTTTGGGTCTACCTAGAGAAGACTCTCGAAATGATGACACTTAACTTGTAAGCAGTTGTTAATTCGCTGATGAAAAGACTGTCGAACGTCAGCCAACATTTATGGTATAATTTCGGTACATGCTCGGCATATTCTTTCTTTCATGTCGTTAGGCGTGGTAGGTGCTATCGCCATTATGCATTCTGTGACAAAGCTACAGGCTGCCTCGTCCTATCCACTTATCGCCAAAAATTTCTTTCTTCTCATGTCTCAAACACAGAGCATAATGGGGTGATGCACCATCGTGTTGCATCGTCATGTTCATGCGAACGTGCAAAGGCACGTCTTTCAGTAATTGAGGTGGTACGTTGTGCAGAAAGTTTGTGTAAACTTGCCCAGTCAAGTGAAATCAAAGAAATATGGAACAATGACATGATCGCCGACAATGCCGCACCAACAATTAACAGACCACGGATGTATTTGTGAAGTGAGATTCGTCGGAAAAGAGCACATGACCCAAAAATGAGACGTCTGTGCACATTTGTCTACGAATCCAATTACAGAAATTGTAGCGATGTAATTAATCATTGCTATACAAATCATGATGTAATGACATACAATACGGATGGAACTTGTGTTGATGTAAGATTCTTCATAGATCGCAAATTCCACTCTCTTTGCATTTGCCTGCTGTTTGCATGTGATTTAGTGCAGCAAAAGCTACGATAGCAGTCGCATTGTTTTCATCCACAATCGGTCGACATCTGGTTCGGGTTTGTTTTACTGTACTAAAGCCACAGAAATGATCAGCAAATAACTTAAATGCCATGTTGGAATTTTGTTGCCTATCCAGGTAACGAGCCGCAAACAAATCCTGGACGTTTCTGTAATTTTTACGGCATTCCCCCACCACCAACATATCAAATGATTCTTGCAAATAGTTCCTTTTTGCGATTCGTTGTACTCACATTAGAAGGTAATGCATGATACCTTTGGGCGCATTACTAAATGACCTTATGTTGTAGGTCGCTGAATTCATCGTCAAATCGGTACTAATTTCATAAAAAAATGATACGTTGTTCCATTGAACAAAGTGGAGTTGACCTTGATGTAGCTTCAGTGCCTCCACCGATAAAAAATAAATCCTTCGCACCATGATCACCGTTTTTCCATTAACAGTTTCCTGCTGCACCTACTGTAAATCCCAAAATCTTTCGCCAAGACCATCCACATGCTAAGTATGTCAGGCATCACCCTGTCTACCATTCAATTTTCTGCGGCCTCCTGCTGTACTATCTGTTGAACTGACATTTCGTGGACTTCTTGCAAAACAATACTTAACAGTCCATGAACACACTACTGTTCCCAACTACTGCAATGCAATAACTCATTTCAATCACACACAAGTCTCATAATTGCAGAAGTTTAAACATGTCACTCCAAGTAGTTTTTAGATTTTTAGACAAATGATGGAATATTTGAATCCTCTGCTTCTACAACGGAAATAACTTGATGAATTGGTTGCTGTGACTACTACATTTTGTCCAAATGGTGTTTTCTTTAAAAATTGGTTCAGGATTTTGGTAAATACATACTTAAAAAAAAAAAAAATTGTGTGATTTTTGCAGTAGCTAACAGCGGAATATAAAAATATAAAGTATTTGTCTATGGTGTGGATGACAAGTTCTATAACTTATTTTAGGAATATCATTAAAACGTGTTGTGTTGAGGTCGTTAACAATATATTCCGTTATTAGTAGAGACAATGTTCATAAATTGAGATTTTATTAGTAACCTAATTTGAAGTGGTTATCAAATCATTTTCTGCGGTAGGTATGCGAAAAAGTTTCGTTGCTTTGTTATAGAAAACAATGTGGTCATATGCCCGACGTGTCGTGTGCATTGCCATGCTTCCAACCTCATTGAGAACCAGTTCCTACTGGAAGCCGGCATCAACGTCCCGGACGCCAACAACCCAGACAAGACCTCGGACCTCAAATGCACCGCGTGTCCGGAGAGCCCGCCAGCCACCAGTTGGTGTGTGCAGTGTGCCGAATTCATCTGTGATGGCTGTGTCGAGGTGTGTTTTAAGTCTTCACTGTGTGTGGTGTAAGCAGTTAGGTGCACTCTTTAGTTTGCTTTAATTTGCAGGGTGGCTACAGGCAGGGAAAAAAGGGAAAACCTGGAAATGTCAGGGAAATTTAGTGTCAGGGGATTCAGGCATTGTGCAGGAAAATTTTGTTGAAAACATACCTAAATTGTCGGTTTGTCATTTGTACACAGTATTTTGATGCATTCATCTGCATAAAAATTATAATCTTCCGGTTGATATAAATTTCATAGTGTACCGACTCCCTTTTCATTTACTGTCTTCATTTAAATATTTTGATTTTAAGTTGGTTACACTGATAAAATAACATAACGTAAAAATTTCAAAGTGATATTATGATGAATTGTTGTTCAAAATTAACTCGATTCTTCGTCTGAAGAGATTAAATGTTTCTTCCAAATGTATATATACTGTACATGAAATGACTGCTGTGGTGGTGGTATGCAGGTATAGTAGCTTTTATTAGGCTTACAATTTTTGTGAGGATAGGTGCAACTGTGTGAACTTTGTTTTAAAATTTGACTTGTTTTGTGAAAGTGATACTTTTTACCACAAGCACAGCACCAAATTCTGTACCTGTGATGAGTTCTTTAATGTCATCGCAAGCGATTATTTGGTGAGTAGTGTTATGATTTAATTTTAGGGCATATGAAAATCAGATTTAATTTACATTTGGTTGTGATTTCTGGTCAAATATTTTTCAGAAAAAAAAAATAGAATTTGTTACAGTAAAATATTTCAGTTGTACAAATGTCAGGTAATTTTTCGGCAAGAACTCTGTAGCCACCCTGATTTGTTTATATTAAGCTCTTAAGGGCTCTGACTAACAGGCTTGTAGACTCTTTGAGTGTGGCAGTGGCAAAAATCCTTTTGAATTGATCAATTTAATAATAATGCTGGTAAACAAAATTACCTTACATGAAATTGATCAATAATACTACTATAGAAATGGATTTTCAAAAAAATATTCCGAAGTGTTAGTGTTAATGTTAAAATTTTTATTTTATGTATTGAATTAAAACATTGTGAGGTTTATCAGCGTGAGTGTATTTAAGCTGAATGTACCTACCCAAAGAATGTCCAGTTGCCTCAAGGAAACTGGAGTTTTGTTCTATGATGATCCAAGTACCTACATTTAATGTATCCTACTTGTTTGTATGTCATTTTTAATGTTCTGTAACAGTAAACAAACATATTTTTCAGCTGGCAGGTATTTTTTTCAATCCATAAAATCACATAAGAGCCCCTGCCACCCCACCCCCCACCTAATGTGTTTCTAAATCTGCCATTGGATGACATTATTCCTTATAAATTACAGGTAGAGTATTGCTCGTCTTATGTTATCTTTTAAGTGTACCTATTCAAATGCAATTTATATATTGCTTTTCCATTTACAGGTTATGGCTGCAAGGTTGGTAGGCAGAGCCACTGAGATTACCTATGTGGTAGATAAATAAACGCTAAAAACTTCAATTAAAATTGACACGTTTTTGAATGTAAATACAGTACTAGTTGTGAAATGCAGGATACTTAACCACGGAGAGTCTAAAATCAGAATTTTTATTTTCATAGATGTCTATATTTAAGGCTTTGTGTTTGTATTTATGTTAATAGGCTCATCAGCGTTTCAGAATTACGAAAGAGCACACAATTAAACCCAAAGATGAAGCAGACACTGAGAATCAGACATCTGCCGGCAGTCTGGGGACGAAGAGTCTGCGCTGCTCGTTGCATAGTCAGGTATTGCACCTACTTTGAATTCTTTGCCTTGTTTACCCTACCTGTACATTCTGCCGTATGCTAGTTCTGTCTGCCAGCTGATATATTGCGCTGTTGCAGCCTCAAAACTAGTTTTTAGTATGATAAAGCCAAATTGCTTGATATCCACTTGCCTTATATTTGAGTGAATTTTTTATTAGATTTTTATTATTGATTGGAATTGATACTTTATTTACTAGTTCATAAGTTGTGACCTTATACATTAAGACCTCTGAATTTTTCGCATGTAATCTCATATAAAGCTACTTATGAATGTGTCCATGTTAGCATTTTCATTCTCCCACAGAACACAATAGAAACACAAGTGAAGTGGATAAATGAAACTTTGTTATGCATTTACTGATTCTTATGTGCTATTGAAAACCCTTGATTATGTGTGTTCATTAATTTCGGGCAACACACTGATAATTGGAAAACTTGGATAATTCAAAAATAGCTAGTTTGATAATATGTATATACATAAAAAATGTTTTTTTTTCTTCTAATTTACAGTACTTAAGGATGTACAATTTTGCCCACAAATACAATATTTGGTCCTCTATAGTACATCCATTTTCCCGAAAAAGACAAATATATGTCTTGGGGTGCACAGTGAAAATGAGAAAAGTGATGTTGAAGTAGTAAATCCATTCTTATGCCATCTCATTAATCAGTTCTTGAGTGCATGAGTTGACAATTTTATGTCCCAAAAAATATATTTTTTTACAGTGTTAAACATTCAGAATACTGCACGGATAATCTGCAAACCAGTTAATCTTTGTACGGATAGTCAGAAGTTTTCTGTATTTGTAAACAGATGCCATATCATCAGTCATCTCTCTGTTTAACGACTCTCAAGAGACTGAAAAATATTGTCCGTAAATTGAGTGAGTTTTTAAACAGAATTATAAAAATATGTTGGAACTGTGGATGGGACCAAAAAATACAGTTATTAAAGTGAAAGAATCGTTAAACTGGAAGACCTTAAACTGAGAGATAACTGTAACTAGTTTTTTTAAAACTTGGCACAGCTCTTGTCCACTTAGACTGCACTTGTAAGGTGGTCACCTGCGGGGAGCCTTTACCCATTTTTAAGGGACAGAAGCAAGCACCATATTCACTTACACAAAATACCACACCACTGCTATATGATAGCCACTGATCTAGGATGCAGACTTCCCTTTGGAAACTTAGCCTACACATGAGGGGCTGAGAACAAAAACCAGGTAAGTGACTAAATCCTCATTGTGAGTGATATGCAATTGAAGTATAGCTCTGCATAATAAAATCCACATCAATGTTTCTGTTGTTAGGATTAATTTTTTATTATTTAGACAACATGAATGTAATGTTCAATAAGGAAAATGTGTTTATGGTTAATATTATGCAAATGAAAAAAA
>PNEQ01004830.1:5410-56280 GCA_003012365.1 Medauroidea extradentata
AATTAAAATGATTAACATGTAAAAATTCAAGGCACAACACCGAAAAAATGCTCCGCAATCACTTTCCGTTTTGTACTGCTCATTCCCGTGACTCAATGGCGAAGTTGCGTACCTAGCGGCAAAGTAGACATGCTGCGCTATCTGTTGCCGGAGTACGGAACTTTTTGTGGTATACCTAAGATGAATACATGGCGTTCAATAAAGTACCACCAACTTAGGTATATCACCAAATTAGGGGCCTTCACCCTACCCAGACAGATCTGACATATCCAAATAAATAACTATCATCTGACAGAAATTAGACCATAATATTTCAAACTTATACAATACATAACGTGTCAGTTGTTAGAGACCTAGGCAGCGCATAGCGTACACCCAGCAAACAAAAAAAAACACTTCATTACTGTGTGCGGATTCAATGCATGTTTATTCTTGTTGATTCATTGTAAGTAATTATTTATCGAAATGAAATTTAATATGTTCCGTAATACTTACACAATGAGCCACGTCTAGTTATGTTCCACCTCTCTTGACGAAGGATGTTGATGAAGTCACGTAGCATAACTGGAGTTGGGATGTCTATGAGGAAGGATAGCATGACACAGAAACCACGCCGCAGCTCCTCTCCGCACTGTAGGAAACACAAAGAAGTCACAGTGAAATAGTTTGGTTGTCGCTGTCATTTATTATTATTCTCACACGCGTCCTTCGTAGTTCCCATATTGGGTTTGCGTAGTACACGAGTGTATTCCATGCAATACCTTGTCCATATCCCCACACGAGGCACACGTAGGTTCGTCAGTCTAACTGATTTGGTATTTACGGTGTTGGTATGAGGTTACTATAGAGACGATATGCTGCTGATCTGATATCTGAGGATACATCTGCATGCGCAATTTTCACGTCATGTTCTCCCCTATAGGATATTCGGTGTTCTGTTCACAACTGCTTTCCTTCAGGTAGTGATGTGCAGCGCTCCTCTTGCTCTGCGGTATGTAAGAGGCATGCAACCGGCTTCAGACCACACTTATTTCTGAAATGCGGCATATATATATATATATATATATATATATATATATATATATATATATATATATATATATCAGTTTAGTGTGTTTCAACCACCTTTGAAATATATATCACTGCACAATCGTTTGTATGGTTTGTAAGGCCAGCCCCCCTCCCCCCGTCTTGAATAGCAATATCCAAGTTGTGTCCTGGCCAGCTTAAACATGTGCGTCTGCCATATTAACTGCCCGACATACGCGTGCATTGTACTGTTGCAACAAGGGAAGAATATGTGACATGTATTACGTCACAGTCTTGAGAGTACATACGTATTTACTAAGGCAACCGATGTAAAATATTTGATTTCCTAAAGTCCACTTTAGTTAACCGATTCTGAATCTTATTCACCACCAGGTTATAGTTATAACGCAGTGTACTATTACTTCTTTCTTGAAATACACACCCAGTGTTGTTATAGTTTTAGCTGTGCGAAATGGACGAACGTCATCAAAAGTCGTTCCTTCACCATCGAGGTCCAACACAGAAGTTTGATTATGTTAGCTTTCAAGTCTGAGACACGTCGACAAAGTCCCAGACAGTCTACCACCATTTTAATTTCCCTTTCGGAACGAACTAGCACGTAATGTCATTAGTATAAGCATATATTCTCAATTACATTTGTGTGACAGAAAAACCTTCGAGGTGGTTTCCAACCTATCTACAGAGACGTTCTATGGCAATAGTAAATAAAATCATGGCCAGTGGAAACCCTTGTCAGACTGAACGGTCAACTGATATATGTGGAGTAAGAAAGCCGTTTACTAGTATTCGTGACCAAATGCCGGTACATACCATCCGTACCCATTTTATTGCTTCTGCCGGAAAATTTAGGTGAATAATTAATTGTATTACAAAGTGATGATCAACTCTATAAAATACTTTGTCCTTGTCTATATTGACACAGGCGATTCTACTGTCTTGCAATAATGCCAGTAACTGTACAACGCGTATGGCTAGAACGCCTTGTAGATCGACATTCGAACTGTACAAGTTTGTCCAGGTCCAACCACATCTGTTTAGCCTTCTTTTAAACGAGATGCACAGAGACGAGCAATGTTTTATAGTCTGTGCAGGTAAGCGTAATACGTCGACGGTATTTAATTTTTATTGGCCGGCTGGGTTTCCGTATAAAAACTTTTAAACCTTCCTTGTTAGAACTGCACAAATTTTCTCGGGCAAGCACATCACAGACAACGTCACAAAATTGATACTCACTAATGTCCCAGTAGAGCTTATAACATTGTTATGGTATGCCGTGAGCACCAGAGGGATTTATTTGATAGTAATTTCTGTACGATGCTATAGTAATTTCCTCACCTGAGCAGGCCAGCTCCGTTCTCGCCTTGCTGATGTCACTAAGTTTCAGCCTACAATAGTTTAGTACTGATGGAATCAATGCGTCGTTAATGTTGTGTTCTGTATACAGCTGTTGAAGATAATTACAAAGTGTTCTCAGTACTCCCGCACGATCTCGCTGTTAGCGCCGTCGTCATTAACAGGATGTGTTATCACTTTAGGCCTTTGTTGCTCTTGTTTTGATAATTGTAAACATTCTATATTTTTCCTCTGCTAGTAAGCCTTTGTTGTGAATCAGAATATTACGATTCTGTATTCGAGAATTACATAGGGATAAATGCTTTTGCTTCGTTTGTCTAGTAATGTCTACGACGTTTTTCCCACTATTTGCTCGCGGGTAAAGTTCTCGTATCAAAGTCTGATGAAAGTCACTCGTTCCTCGCCTTTCCTCTGCCGGTCTATACACATGCCGTTTAAACAATCTCATTACGCTCGGTTTTACACATTTGTCCCACCAGGTTGTTATCTTAAGAGGGCGTGGATGATAAATAAGAGTTGAATTCTACAATTGAAGTAAACACTTTTTGAAACTTTATATAGGAAAAATACAAAAAAACACAGTCCTTGATAATTATATTTGCCAGCTTTATGAGAAAATATTTACCCAGAATGATGCATTTGTTAAGCGTGATCTCTTGCGCCACAATTAAATGTACGAGATTTCGGCGCCAAAGGTTGGTATTCATATATAAATTAATCGAGAAATAATTTTGCTCAGAAGGTTGGCCCAAAATATTATCTAAGATTTCTGTTTTTTGACTTTTGCAAATTGGCTTTGAGGAACCTACTATTCTAAACTGATAATTTTAGCGCTCCGTTATGTACATTATGTACCATGCATTCTTAAGATAACGGCGTGGTTTTGTACGCCAACAGACCCAAATGGCAACGACATGGTATTTATCTTCTGTATTATGCAGTAGTGGCGTATTAATATGCCACGTTCCTCGTCCAAAAAGTGTGACGTCAGCAAACATTTCATACGTCAAAGTTACTGCAAAGTGGTCACTAATGGGTACTGACAGAACGTCTGTGTACCATAGGCTACTGCCATAGTTTTATGCAAATCGATCGATACGTCTGTTAGGTTTCATATGTAAATGTTGTCCTTGTGTGACCGGAGCTAAGTTACCATATTCAACGCGAATATTTAAATCCGACGGCGCCGCTTTGGTCGGTGGGGTGGACAATGCAATTAAAATCACACCCAAATATATATTGCTGACAGTTGGGATGGAAAAACTGGATAATATCCTCCGCATAGAAATGGGGTTTCTCACGTCTCGCTTGGGATCCCGACGGTGCATGTACATTTACAAGTATACATCATTAATATTTTTCCTGTCATGACGTGGCCTGATTGATGATAGTACAAGTCTTCCAGCCCCAATCCAGCTCGTGTTATAATTGCTGTCTCTCTTTCCTGAAAACCAACATTTGTGTACACATGAAATGTGTGAAACACTGGAAATTCAAAGCTACATCCACTTTTTGAGACCGAAGTAAAGGTTTTAAGGAAGCTTGAGGATAACTGCTTTAAAATTCAGTTGCAAGATTTAACTCGAACAAACAAACATTGCAAGTTAAATAAAAGCTTTTAAAATAATACAGTGAATGTTTCGTGGCTTACTGGTTTTTTATGGGGAAAATAGTTTACTGTGTCCCGGAGGAATGTAAACATCGACGTTCCTCCTTTGTTATTTGGGTGTATCTGTTCTACTGGGCTATTTGCAGTAAGCCACCACCACTGCCCAGCTACTGTAATTCTTCTGCAGACAGTAGAAACACCAGCCATTCATGCAAGGTGGAAAATCCAATAATCTTTTCTGTCAGTTTATTATGCAAATAAATTCTCGTAGTTTCCTACGCATTTTGTGTTTAGATGCCGATTATGTGGTATTGTTGAGTTGTTTACAGACGAATCTCCGACATTTAGACCTACCACACCGCAGAGTTATGATTGGCTTAGTCTAAAAACGACTCGCCAGAAACGAAACAAAAACGTCGGACTTGAGTACATTACATTGAATTAGTCAACTTTTCTCGCGTAAATCATCATCCCTCTAGATGCTACAAGCTTGAATATTTTTTAAAATTGGTTTTATTAGTATCTCTACGCATTAAATGCAGAGGATACATATGTGTAACTCTTCCAGACCGATTTTATTGAGGGGTCCAGAAGACGCAATAAAGAACCATCGTAGTCCGCATTATTTATATGTGAACTCCACTGTTGAATTGTTCCATTACTAATTTACTGCAAGCTTGTTGATGGACGATAATGGCGTAAACCATCGCAAGTTAGAACTGCCGTCACCGTGCACATATCAAAGACTCCATAAGGAAGAGACCGAGAACAATTGGGATTTCACTCCTTTTGTACAGCTAGAGACGTAAGATAACTTCTACTGTACGTATATGCACACAGCAGGTCTGATGTGATTGAGAAAATTGAGTCTGCTAACGAGTACTTTTGGCGTGTAAGGACTACCTACAGCCGCTGAATACAAGGTACTAATTCTGTGTCACTGACGATAAGTACATTTAGCGTGTAAGGATCACCAGCAACCCTTTGAATACTAGTTGTGTGTCGAGGGCGACGAGTACTTGTATTAAGTTACCTTACCTGCTTCTAGCTGCGGAAATATCGACTTGACTGCTGATAATGATTTATTCTATTACACGTAGTCCCAGAACAATAATTACTATTCCAATAAATTTTGGTCGCAAGTAGGTAATTTGTTACTATATAAATTTTAACAGTAACAATATCTGAAACATTTTTAAAACTTTAATATAAGACCTAAACTAACGTACTTTTTATCCGTCACTGTTTATATGACATATTAATAGGATTTTGAGTAACATACTTTGCCCTATTTCGTTATGATTATTTATTAATTAAAAAAATCTTAGCTTTACAATTACTGAGTACTTTTTGAAGAGCATGATGAGATCTTATGGGCAGCTGAAATACTGGTAAACGTATCTACGTGAATTTGGAGAAACTCTTTGCTTTCGATAATTAGTTTAAAGTAAGATTCCGGTTAATTCGACGTGTGTTGTATTTTAAGGGATTACAGGAGTGTGACAATTAGTGTAATGATATCTAACACCTTGCTACACATTCTAATAACACTACTGCCAACCTGACATACCATCACCCCCAGTTATTTACAGTGAACCTTCTCATTACACACCAGTTGAAGAAAGAATACATACATTATATTTAGCACATTGAACCCTCTGTGCATAGCCATGTGATCGTACCTTTCAATGATAGCTACCCAACCACGTATACACTCAAGATACACTTGCGAATCTTTTGCATGAATTTTAGCTAACTGGAAAGTACTGTATTCACAAACATAGCACCATGCGAAATAATTTAACGGAATAATGTGTCCATTGTACAGTGATTTATGTTTAACACGATTGCTGCGTAACTTAGTTTCTCAGAACACTTAAATCAGATTATACGCGGATGAGATAAGTAACAGAACATAGAATGAAACCTTTCGTTAATAATGTTTAAATGATTTTCCTTTAATACGATTCTGGTAATTAACAATTTCTTCAGTACATCCTGAAAATCACACTGTATGCTATATCACACATATTTTCAGTGCAAGATTCTTAGCTACAAAATGAAGTACAAATTTGTCTGATGTTCACACTGAAGTACAATAATTTATGTAACCATGTTTTAAAAAACATTTGTGCACATTTCATGCCACTTTGACAAATTTCATTATTTTGCTGATAAAATGTGTTGCTATCAATTATTATCATTTATAAAGGTATTTATGTAGACAAAGAGTTAATAAAAGTAACACCCTTGTCCGACGAAAGGTGTTCGTCCTGGGCCAAAATCGAAAAAAAAATCAAGGCGTTGAAAAGTTTTACAAACTTTAATCTGGAATTAGTTGTAAACTTGAAAGTGTCACACGGAATCACACCAATAATTCAACTAACCATGCAGTTTTAAACATTAATTGTCACTTGCAGTAGATGGAAGGCTACAGGCTTCCCTGACCGACTGGTTCCACCGCGTATACTAGCCATGTTTATTACTTTGAGTACCAGTATTGTTTCCCCATTTCAGTTTATTACTAATCTTCAAAGTTGTTGATGCAATAACACTATGCGTATATTGTTACAAATAATAAAATTTTTGGATGAAACAAATGTTGGGAGGCTATTTAAAACATAAAAAAAATAATAATGTCTCAACTAATGTGCGTCAGAAAGGGTGTAATTTCAAATGAGGCAACAATAGGGCAGCACATGAGATAAGTAAGAGAGAACCGAGTCTTGTCAGTTACAACAACAGAGATTAGGTGGCAATTGAGCAGCCTGAAGTTTCCAGTGTAGAACTGAGCTACTGGAGTTGGGTTTGTTGTTGGTTCGCAAGTCTCGGAAGGACGATGGCAAGCCGTAGTTTATACAATAGGATCTGAAGAAAATGTATAGTTCGTTTCCACGAGGCCGATTAGTTGTAACGGAAAGTTGTGTAACATTCTTATGGGAAGAGTCAGCAGTGTGTTAATGTTCACTGTGCTTCTTAGAAGAATGTGTGCATGTCTGGCTGCCTACTTCTAGACAGCTACGACGTAAAAATTTCACGCAAATAAGATAAAATCTTACAAATACCTCAGAATCGAAGAGATATTGATTTATGCATCAATGTTATCGGCTAGAATCCTCCGGAACAGTTTGCTTGAAGCTGCATTAATATCACAGATACAGCTAGGCGAACATCCACTCACACATCACCTCACAGTGCTGTTCTTCCCTCACTGATGTCGAGAAAGTAGCGCCTGATATACAAATGGTAAAGCAGAGTTCAGTATTCAGTGCTGACAGTAATGATACGATATTATTGAACTGTAGCTCTCGTAAGCAACTTCCATCGCACTGGAAATTGGCAGCAATACGCAAACATCAACTACTGAAAATAGTGTAAGAAACCATAGCTCACAATTCCTAGTCCCCTTTTGCATTTATCTAAGAAGCCGCGAACAATGCAGTCAATGACAAACCCAATCCTTTATTACTCGCTCAAATAAAACGGGATATGATAATCTAAATAAATAAGCTTGTCCACGTATAACTCATTAAAATCATTACAATTTGCAACGTATCCTCCACCCGCAAAGTTAGGCAGGTGTAGAATGGGAAAATAAGTCCCTAAATACCTGCTTTGCCTAACTCTGCCATCAAGTAAAATTTCTATGGAATGCCGTACAGCGCACGTGATTGTGTTCACATGCGAGGGTTGCAGCTTTAAATAATACTATAGTTGAGCACATGGGTACTTGAAAAGTATTTCTACACACACATAGCACATCAGACACTCACACGTATGGTTTCGTGCTATTGTTCATCATTAATTTAGTCTAGTGACGGTGAGTATAATTTTTATTACATGGAATAATTACTTCAAAATGATCTCTTTCAAACTCACAATAATGAAGTTTGGAAAATTCTCACTTCATCTGTTGTAAGTCATAAATGTATTAATGTGCTTAAACTAAAGAGTTAGGTAATGATTTGTTGTGTCTCTTATACTGACTGTACAAATTTTATCTTACCGCATGTGAAGCAGAATTATCACTGTAAATTGCATCCATTTTTTCACTCTTCACTCCTTAACAGTTTCAAAACTCCACACTATATTTGACTGCTTCTGCTTCACACCATCTTCGGGTAAATAATAATGAAGTATTACAGTCCTTCTTGCAAAAAGCATAATAGACAGCTCTAGTTTGTAAACATTAGTGTTATTTGAGCTAGTGTATTTCTATTGAATTATGGAAATAAAGAACCAATGTTTTACTATGTTTTTTTTTTCAGGTATTCTTGCTACTTTGGGGATTGGAATTAAGTTTACTTCAGACCCTCACATTTCGAATCCCGATAATTTTTCATTAGAAGCAGGAAATTACACTAAATTGACAGTTGCCGCGTTTGATGATTACTGCGTGGAAGTTTCATGGAAATCTGAAAACATTAAAACAGATGGTATTCCTCAGTTCTTAGATTGTTTTGACCTTGGCAAGCAGCACTGGTTCGGCGGACCAGAGAGATCTGAACAGCTTTGGCCGTATGAAAAGTTGGTATTCAAAGACAATTCATTTGTGACCAAGGAAGCTGGTAGTCAGGCTATCGCTGATCCGTTATGGATAAATTCGAATGGTGTTTACATTATTGTTGACAAGGGAACCAATTTATTTGTAGACCAGGAACATTTACAGAAGAATGAAATGTGCCTGATTGCTAAGAATAAAGCACCATACCCAGAACAGAGTGTGAAACTTAAGCTAACCTATAAAGTTTGTAAGTTGCCAAATGCAAGGAAGGCTCACGAACATGCCATTCAAACTTTCCTTAGCAAACCTACTGGTATACCAGATGAAAGGATGATACAGCATCCAATTTGGTCAACTTGGGCCAGATACAAAACGGAAATTAATGAAACAACTGTCCTGAAATTTGCAGATGAAATAATTAAATATGGTTTTAACAACAGTCAAATCGAAATTGACGATTTTTGGGAGACATGTTATGGTTCTTCTGAGTTTGACACAAAAAAATTTCCCAACACATTTAATTTCAGCCACGTTCTAAAAAACAAAGGGTTTAGAGTGACTCTTTGGATGCATCCATTTATAAACAAGGAATGCAATCCTGCATATAGTTATGCTGCTGAAAAGAAATATTTTGTGAGAAACGTTACTGGTAGTACAGTCGCAAAGTGGTGGCGCGGAGAAGGAGGTGCTATTGACTTTACTAACACAGAGGCAGTTGACTGGTGGGTGAAGCGTCTGAAAAACCTCTCACGGCAGAACAGCATAGATTCTTTCAAGTTTGATGCAGGCGAGACAAGTTGGTTGCCCCAGTTAATGGTCCTTAACGTATCGGATGAACTGAACCCCATGGCTTACTCGTCCAACTACTTAAGAACAGTGTCGCAGTTCGGGTCTATGATCGAAGTGCGTTCAGCCGCGAGGACACAGGATCTTCCAATATTTGTCAGGATGCTCGACAAGGACTCCAATTGGGGTCTGAATAATGGTCTGCGCACCCTTGTCACCACACTACTACAGATGAATAGTGTCGGATATTACTTTGTGCTGCCGGACATGATCGGTGGTAACGTATATGGAAATGACAAGGTCAGCAAGGAACTGTTTATCAGGTGGCTTCAGGCCAACACCTTCATGCCGGCTCTCCAGTTCTCTGTTGTGCCCTGGGATTTTGATAATGAGGTAAGCAAAACTGTTTGTTAAACTCCATCCTATGTGTGTCGTAGTGAGTGAAAAGCATTTACAAGGAATTTAGAATAACAATGAACAGTAGATTGATTGGCTAGTAATATTTTACTTCCTTCGCCAGACTAATTATTTGATAAATGATGGGGCATACTATCAACTGGGAATATTTGTTTAGCTGATGGTAAATTAGGACATGCCTCATGAATTTCTTATTGTACATACTGAAACTTAGATCATGGCAGGAAAAGGAATTTAACCTCCTGCACACTTTACAAATTTATTGTAATGCCATATCGGTTTACTTAAAACGCTTAGGCTACATATTAAGCTCCAAATATACAGCTGCCTATTTCTCCACCATGCAAAAGCTGGCGTACCATGTAATAGCTTACTGTAGTTCTTATACATCGAATGATATTGTGACATGTTCCTACGTGAAGCTGACTATTTTATGGTTTAATTTTCAATACTTATTTCATTAGACAGAAAAATTGTGATGTTCTTATCTTAAGTTTATGGGTGTAGTTTTAATATAAATAGGCTGAGAGTCAGTAAAACTTTATAAATTTATTAGTCGTAAAAAGACACACACATTATTATGCTTTAGCTTGTGTTCCATTGTCTGTACCTTTTGTGACAATACGGAAATGTGTGTTTACTTTCATTATATTTCCATTATTTATTTTTTCAAATATGTAGACCTGCTTTTTAAATTAATTTTTGGCTTAGTAATGTAGAAATATTTTACTGTGATAGTCAAAATCATGATTCAGTGATGCAGTTCAGAATTTCTTGAGTCCAGCTAATTTGTTTTGCTAATATTTATACATGTTCATTTTATTAGGCTATGCTTGTTAATTTAGAAAATTTTTAGTATACTCATTATGCACACACTCCTGGTTTACGAGTATTTTAACTCAATTTTGTCCAACAATCCTTACCAATATGTTTCGAATTTGTACACTTTTAGGCTTTCAGATAATTTATTTTCTCTGTTTCGTTGTCTTCTAATTGTTCTCTTTATGTTTGACTTGTCTTATGCTTCATTTCACGTCTTATCAGTATATTACTTATGTTTTTTATTTTATCTAGGCTTATGAACTCTCGTCCTGTAGTGTTGCTAGAGGTTGTAGCTAGAGATGTAGAGATACGGGCACGTGAATTTACTGTAAATCAGAAATGATTACTTTAAAACTTTTTAAACTGCGCACATAGTCAATCCTTGCAATTTTCTGATTTTTATCTCCTCGCCATGAAACTAATCATCTGTTGACTGAAACTAGACTGAGTCATCTACAGCACCTTTAGCTCAAAGTTGTTAAAATTCAATATATATTCACTCTATATTTCAATGCACACAGTTTAGTAACTTGTTGATCATAAATGTGCTTACCTAACCCAAAAAATAACTTTTCTCGAAATGTCAAAAATCGACATGACCCCGTCTACTCAACTAGCATCGAGTATTGTGAGGCACAGGATTCACGCCTCACTTAGAAGCAGGGCACTCAGCATCAATGTTAACAATCAATTTATATAGTTAGTTATTAATTTTACAATGCATTCACTGTATCGCGATACTAACAGCAGACTTAAACTTTCACGCATTGCAATAAAACATGGTCAAGTGAAATGTTATGGAAAATTGAACAATAAATTGGATTTCCTGTTAATGGTATTTTTCTCTTGTTTGGCTTTAATGGTTCATATTTCAATAGCTAAACCACACAACTCGAAATTTTACTACGGATTCTTCCATAACATCCACAAACCAATGAGTTGTATTGTATATCTCTAGGAAGGCAGCTAACACGGAAAAATAGTTGCAGACGACTGCGGCAACGTAGCCTATTATAACACTGCAACGTAGTAAATTGAAAGCGGAATTTCAAAAATCATCAATTCATCGACGCGTATGACCAGAGAATAACTACAGGGAACGGTATTTATATTATAATTATTCATATTTGTCTGGTCACTAGCAAAAACTTAGAAAACTGAAGTGGCTTTTCTGTAGGTCTAGTGCTATTTTATTTCCTCTTGTTTCGCGATAAACAAGTTTAAAAGTTTGCGTTATCTTGGCTCCTGGAAGCTTCAGGATGCAGTCACCCAGAAATCAGGGCATATAAGAACCTTCATCTCCTGCTACTGTCAGTTATAAACTACCAGATGACGGAAGCTGTAACGGCAGCTGAAAGGTCGCAATACAAATATTCTACGCAGCTCACTACCCAGAAGGCAAGACAATGAGAAAATGCAGCGAAGGTCCGCGAAAGACTGCGATATATAAATTAAAATATTGCTGTGGCGTAAATTTTTGTCCTTAAGCGATCGTCATTTTTCTTTACTTTTCTTTCGGCGTTTTCAACGAAAGCTTTTAACCCTGTGAAAATTTTTCGCAGTGTAATAAGATTACTTACCATTTCCCATCATTTTTTCTACATGATGCTACAGCGAAATAAATTTTAACAAAGGAAAGTAACTTTTTTCCAACATAAGTTACAAATTTGTTTGCGTGTATCGTAGTACTTGGCAGATGGTTAATGGTCTCGGAAACTGCCAGCTATGTAGGCAAGCCTTTTGATATTTTCTGCTCACTCTATCTGCACGTGCTCTAGCCTTACAATTTATAACTAACCGATCAGTAATGCCGTTAACACCGCCCGCACACTAAAACTCCAATTTAAGGGTTACAGTATAGTAATTTAAACCTAAGCTTTAATTGATATTATCTTTTATTTGTTATCAGCCCCAGTCAGAGATCGTGTTTCAAATTTCGTGTGTCACTTCACGTTGCTCGCCAGCACAGTGTTTCAGTAGTTTTATTGAATGTTTATATTAATATTAGTATTCTTTATGTGACTGACAACCTAAATCTGAGACTGAGAAATTGCTCAAACGTAACTTCATAGCTATCCTGTAATTCATTGTATATGTGCCCATTAATATTCAATTTCATCTCCAATGTACAAATTCTAATATTTTTTTTTTCGAATGTAACTAAAAATGTGTTCATGCAGAACAAATTTTATGTATATGTTCTTTGTGAAGTGGCATTTTAAGGGGCCTCCCTAGATAAGTTGTGTTTGTGTGTGTGAGGCAGGAGCGGTAAGAGTGTCATTGACCGACGTATGTAATGTATTATCGCCTCTACGTGCAAGCCACTCAGCTGGCGTGCAGTGCTTCACTATTATCCTTTCTCCTATGGAACTTTAAGCAGTGACCACATTATTTTATTTATGGACAGCGTAGTTCAAAGTCTAACGCTTGTTTCCATAGTTGTCTTTTTTGTAATCCGGTTGTTATTTTTACAGATATAGCAGTCTGGATAAGCCATTTTTGGTCATTTAAGGGGCCCGAAAATTATGTTTCTAATAAACGTGTCGAATTTTTTAAACCTGTAACGAAATAGTTTGATGTGTGAGTGCTTTCCGTAGATATATAAATTGAATGTGCGTTGAATATTTTCGTCAAGAAAATAACTGTCGTAACTCGCTGCAAAGCATTTGAAGCGCAGGCAGGGAGCTCGCTGAAGTGCTATGTGGAATCTCCGTATATATAATAGACAATTTCTAGTCACGGCACGAGGGCCAGGTATTATTATATCATAATTGTAAAGAGTCTTTACCCAGGTCGGTAAACAATTAGAACAGCTACTTGCCGTGTACCGGCAAACTGTTGATTTATAAGTCATAGTTTAATAATGTAAAATATTTCTATATATGTTCCAAGTAGGCGTGCGTAAAGAAAATTGTAGTTTACTAACTTTGAAATTTTCCTTTTTTTATGTTAGGTTAGTTTATGTTAGCTTAGGTTTGTTTATGTGAGTTTAGTTTAATTTTGGTTAGGTTAAGTTATTTTACCATTAAGTTTTCCATTTTTCGTTAGGTTAGGTAGTGTCAGATTACGTTACCTTAAGTAAGGTTAGGTAACCTAACCTTACTTAACCTAATTAAAAAAGGAAAACTTAATGGTAAAATATCCGAACCGAACCAAAACGAACCAAAACCAACCTAAACTAACATAACCAATTTAACCTAACCTAACGAAAAACGGAAAATTTAGAAGTTAGAAAACTAAAATTTTCTTTTCGTTTGACACCTATACAGTTACATTTTTCACTGAAAAACTATACCTCTAAAATCAATAGTTTGAACGATACACGGTGAGTAGTGATTGCTGATATTTACCACCAGGTCCCCTTAACCATGTATCAACATACCTCTTCCCGTCATCAATAGAGTAGTTTAGTCACACCCAACCTGACGTTAAGAGACTGTGCTTACCTCTCCAAGGCACTCGTGAAATGTCGCACAATTATTTACCCATGTCACTCATGCTTGAGTCTCATCGAGTCTGTGGCACAACAACAAAATTTAAATATCCATTTCAACTCTGTGTGAAGCTGAAACTTCATATTCCATAACCAAGAAGCTATGTATGCTATGACCATTCAAGGGCATGTGGGTGTTTGTGTACTTCTCGAATGTGAACTCGAAATGATGTGCAACGTTCCACTGTTTACATTAATCTCTGTATTTTCGTGTGTGTTTCTTGTTAAAGACGGTAGAGATCTCAAAGAAGTTCACATCGCTGCACTACCAATACTCTGACACCATCATCCAACTAGCGAAACAGGCTACCAAGACTGGAGCACCCATCAACCCGCCTATCTGGTGGATCGATCCTAAGGACGACGTGGCCCAGGAAGTGGACGATGGTGAGTCTAAGTTGTGCCCATTAGCTCGTTAAATGCAGTCCTCTCGTACTAAAATAAAACAAATTTTCAACTAACCAGCAATGAAGTTGCAATACAAACTCATAGAAGAGGGGTTTCTTGAGATGACGAATACCCATAATTTTACAGTACTCCTGTTCGATGAAGTGTCAAACTGATCAAATATATCATTGAAATCTACACAATGCTAATCTTAATGTATTTTTCAGCTGTAGACTTGCAGTCCATAGTTTCTGTTTCGTGTATAACAGTTACTATGAGTGGTCTGTGTGTGCATAGACGTGTATAAAAAAACATGTTTAGTTGAACCCAATGCGCTCTTGTTTATTTTGTAGGTTGTATGTACGCTTTCTTTAGAACGCAGTTTTCTCCTTTAATTTTGTGTCCCAACTTTACTTTTATTCCTTGCTTCCTTTCAATTTCTGTGTGTTACTTTTCATTATAGGTAATATCATCAAATAACAACTACTTGTGATAATACGAAACCAAAAGTTATGCTTGCAAGTTGTTCAAACAAATGCGTAGGCTAATAACTTATATACAGGGTGTAAATTAATAGCCCAAATTCCGGGAGGTGATTCCTCATGAAAAGTAAAGTAGACATTATATAGGACAAATTATAGAAATGTTAATTTTAAGGGCGGAATAAGCCCTTGAAAATCAATTTTGAAAATCGTATTTTGCCAAAATGTAAAAAACTTTTTGGAGTTAAATTATAATTCCTTAGGTGGAGTTAAGTATTATTGAGATCTTAAACACGTAATAATTTCAGCCTTATAACCTTCCCCGTTCATGAGAATAATATGGGTCGCTTCCCTGATATCGCATAAAATTACGTTGGCGTTACGTTCTGTGAATATTACATGTAGTCTATTCGGGCAGTACACCGTAAGGAATAAAAAAGGTCCTCGTGTCGCAAATGCCTAAAATGCATCGTTTACCAGAAAAATAAACACAACTGTTTTGTGCCTGGTATGTAGGCAATAAGTTATGGTCCTGACCACTAGACCATCGTAGTCCCCATTAGTGTCGCTAGTTGACAGAAACGAAATGCTGTAAAAAGAGAACTCTGCGACCAGGACACTCTGTCTTCTGCAGAGTTTTCAAAATGACAGGGGTTGCCTTAAATATTCACACAGGTGTTTCGGATGATGTACGGCATTCAATGGTATGGCCTAATGAACATAAGTACGTACTAAGTATGCTTGTAGTAACTGGCCTAGGCACAGGTCTCTTGTGAAAAGCCAACAAATTTGTCTGTCCCAAAGATTACAATACTTGGATATGTTTAAATGTTGGTGCACAACGCCTGGGAATCAAGGCTGTGTGAAATTCAGCAGAAGCGATACATCAAAAGTGTTACATTTCATCAGAAAAATCCATAACTGATTGCCTATATCACAGGAGGCGTTCAAAATGACCTTATCCACATACGTAGCACAGTCTCAACCTACGCAGCAGTGACCCACGCATATTGCCTGCTAGAATGGCAATTCTTGCTAACAAATCCTCCTCGTCTACGATTTGAGTCTGGTACACAGCACTTTCCATGTACCTCCACAAAAATAAGTCCAGAGCATTTAGTTCAGGGGATCCTTCCATCACGGCAATTTGCGTTCGATTTCCGCTGGGTTAGATCCCCGGTGGGTTAGAGCCTCAGTTTATCGCAAGTGGGAATCGTGTCAGATGATATCGCTGGCCGGCAGGGTTTCTCAGAGAACTCCCGTTTCCCCTACCTTTTCTTTAGGCAACGCTCCCTCGTAGGGTCTCATTCCACTGTCACAATGCAGAGATGATGGCAGACCACAGGCTCAAAATCAGAATACCATCAACCAGTTTGGAGTTATCCCCGTCCTACGGTGCATCCGTTATACAATAATTATTTATTTATTAATTAGTGAAATACGTACATGACAAACTGATATTCTTTCAGAATATACTAATGAATGTTCTGTTGTTAATAAAGTTCGCGGATTGATGTCGTCAAAATAATAACATTTTTAAATTTTCCTAAACCAAATTTGTTGCCAAATTAACCAAGTCGCGCATAGGCAAGTTTTTAAGTTTAAGCTTATGTAACTGCATTTTGCGACATGCTTTAACAACTACATCACGGGTTCCATTTTCCTGAAAGCATGGTACAAATCCATTTCTTGGCGGATGTATCACTTATTGCCTACATACCAGGCACAGAACAGTTGTGTTCATTTTTCTGGTAAACAGTGCATTCTAGGCATTTGCGACAAGAGGACCTATTTTGTTACTTACGGTGTACTGCCCGAATAGACAAAATGTAATATTCACAAAACGTAACGCCAACGTAATTATATGCGATATCAGGGAGGCAACCCCTATTATTTTCCTGATAGGGGAAGGGTAGAAGGCTGAAATTATTAAATGTTAAAGATCTCAATAATACTTAACACCACCCAAAGATTCACAATTTAACTCCTAAACATTTTTTTATATTTTGACAAAATACAATTTTTAAAATCTATTTTCAAGGACTTTTTCCGCCCTTAATATTAACTTTTCTTGAAAGTGCCCTATATAGTGTCTACTTTGTTTTTCATGAGGAATAACCTCCCGGAGTTTGGGCTATTAATTTCCTTACACCCTGTATATGACACATTATTTTATCATAAACGCTGGTGTATGACCAGAGAGATGTCTTCCAGAATATCTAAGAACTATTTGTCTGTCCTGATGCTTTGTTAATGTGCATAGCTTTTATAGCAGTGATTCCCAGTTAACTCAAAATTTCTTTACTTCTATTTTCTTTGCCCGTTATATACTCATTGCTACTATACTTACGTTTACTGAAACATTTTTTGAATTACACAAATCTAGACACCGTTGGAAAGCATTATCATATACATATTGCATGATTTTAAGCCTACGTCTACAAATAACACAGTGATTGACCAAGGTATTAAATTTTTTGTACTGTATTTAGAAAACTGAAGTTTCTATCCAACTATCCAGAAAGTAAATATTCCGTCAAAGTTGATACTCCTCTGGTGTAATGTAACTGTTGTGAAGCTACAGAATGCTTGCGAAGGCAACATACGTAATGGTAGTAAATGTGTTGCAGAATATCTCCTAGGAGAGGACTTGCTGGTGGCCCCAGTGATGACGCCCAATGCAACTAGCAGGGACATCTACTTGCCCAAGGGAAGTTGGAGGGATGAGCTACATCCAGAGAAAGAAGTCATTAAAGGTCGCACATGGCTCAGGAACTACACTGCCTCGCTCAGCGAACTGCCCTACTTCACCCGAGTTGCCGCGTAATACATCAACTCGATCATATAATAAGGCTACTTCAAACTATGGATTTGGTCTTGCTGCAGGACATGTGTCATTTTGTTTGTTGATGCAAAATTGCTAGTAAATTTTAACAAAGTTTATAAAAAAACTAAACGAATAAATGAATACATTCCTTGTTGATTTGAATTGCTGGTTATTTATGAGAAATTTCCAGAATTGCAACCTAAGTTCCGTTTTATGGCATATTTGTTCAATGCCTTTCTTCATATTTCGTTCGTATTATTAATGCAACACATTATGTACCTACTCAAGGTCAACTATGCTACTCTCTTTTGAGTTAATGTTATATATTATGACGCTAAGATGCATTACATTGAGTTACATCCTTTATTTAGTGTTTCAGGATTACGTTAATTCATTCTCACAGAAAGCAGCTTAAAATATAAATATGTGCTTAAGGTTAAAGGAATTAAAATCATTCTTCAAAATATAAAATTGGATTTGGTTTTTCGCTTAATGTTCTTTTACAAATCTTATCTCAACTTCTCTCTTTTATCATGTTTAATTTGTGTTATCGCATTAAAAGTTTGCAGCTATGTAACTCGGTCACTTCGTTTGTTGATAAATAATCTATTCAATGCTTCCAAGAAGTTAGAACACCGGCGAAACTCACATCTCCGTTACTATTAATGATGTAGCAATAGCTGTCCTCAATATAGTTTATGCAACAATTAAATTTTTCAACTGGTAATACTAAGACGTCACAAGTGGGAAACGGGACGAGGTAAGCATTTCACAGTTATCGGGAAGGTTCAAAACACACATTTCCTTGCCAGTGCCAAACCTTTCACTTTGAGTATGACTGTCACATTCCAAATACTAAACATTTTCACTGTGTTGCGAAGTCTGTGTTTGTTTTCGCACATTGGTTAGCTGTCTATGCCAGAGTTGTTACGTTAGCTCATCCTAGCGTTCTACTCGAGTGTCCTGATTCAAACATAAAACCAATATGCTCTTAAGGGAAACAGCCACTGAGTGAATAGGGGGTTACTGAAAAATTATAATTTCTTATCGTTCTTTAAGTATAAAACAATATTTGCTGTAATTTTTGTTGGGTACGAAAGTCTGCCTTTAATACATATCATGATATTACTTTTTACATAACAGCAGTTCGTACATAGAGTTGTCAATTTTTCTAGATTATATAATCTATTGAAGTATTTTGAAAGTATATATATATGGATGTAAGTGACGGCTTATAACACTGAAATATATTTTAAGAATAAAATGTATTAGGATTTTGTCAATGCTCTTATTGTTAACATAGTGACTTTAATTAGGGCATTTCAAAAATTTTTAAATCTTCTCTACACAACAGTCAGAAAAATATAAAAATATCAGCACAGAGCGAATAAAGTGTAAAAAAATTATTGCAAGATCAGCTAATTCTGTTTCCATGCATTTTTTTGTCACGATTTCCATTTCAACCGATTGCGATTCCATTTTAAGTTGTGTAGTGCTGTGTATATATGGATTTAAAAAAAAATTGTTGCAGGAGCACTGACAAAAGTCACATGTTGGTTACATGATTGAGGAATCCTTGGATCCGCGGTATCTTTGGCTGCAAAATTGTAATGTGGGTTGCTAGAACACGTGAGCCTCACTAGGGCCCACGAGTGTCCCAGTCTTCAGGCGTATTTTCGGGTTTGAATCGGTAATAGGCTGATTACAAGGGTTTGTAGCGGAACATTTGCGTTTACAAGCAAGCGCAAAAATTATAATTTGTTACCGACATTGCCCGAGTCGGACGAGAATTTCAAAATTTTCTCTCTTGTTTTACTTAAGTCGCAGATAGTATTGGAATTTTAGATATATTCACCACAATATGAACAAAAAAAAACAATATTTTTTATTAAACTAGAGACGCCATTTTTGTGTCGGAAGAGACAGTTAACATCAGAAAGACACAAGCATTTTAGCTTATTTTATTTAACATACGATTTGTATTGTTGTATACTAAACATTATTTCAGATGCTAATCTCAAAATAGCGTACTACAACGTGAACTACTTTACATTCACGTCTGCCTGTGCTTTACACACAAACGGAAATTACCAAACAACAGCCTTCCCCTGCATACGAACCTTGTGACCTACCTCGCTACTCAGGTAGCCAAAAACTGTAAACGGTGGAAAAGTGTTTGCAGTGGGTTTGCAAACACTACCGCTACCGTAGTCGCGAAAATGCTCTGGTCCTGAAACATAACACCAACTCAACCGCCAAAATACGCCTTTTGTTTTGTGGCGGACCCACAGTACCATCCAGTCCAGACAAGCAAATAGCTACGACGGAAGCAGCTGAATACAACTGACAGAAAGAGGCAAACTCCTTTCAGTCGGTGGATGGTGGTGAAAACCATCTCACCATTGTATCAGAATCATCGATGGGTAAGCCATAGGAGACCATCACCCTGATGAGGGTGGTTACTATCCAACCTCTACGAAACCGCTTCGTTGACGGGCCCTGCTCCCAGCTTCTTGGTGGCCCAGATCGCTGTTCCTTCTCAGGGACTGAACATCGTCAGGTCACATTACACTCCCAAAGGAAGTCGCAGCCTCGACTCTGGAAGACCTCATATCACTCGAGGACTTACGAAAGCTCCGTAATGGGTAGAATATGTCATCAACATTCAAGTACCCTCTAGACCTGCTCCAAAGCAGGAGATTCATCCACCGCCACTCCGAGTGCAACCCGTGATCGGCTCATTAAAAGGTTGGGGCTTTTACGCCGATACCCGGATTACCTGCAAACTACCATGTTTCTGAGTTTTCACCCGAGAAGGTGACAGTTCATCCAGGTCTCCAGAATACACTCCATATCCAACATTGCCAGAGATCTGCACCACCGACCACAATTATTGGCCTCAGTTGGGACATGTAATCTGTTCGTAGGTTGCACTGCATGCTGGAGCACCCATACAGACTTATGGAATCCGACGTATGGCGCCCCTTCCGTGGATATTTTCTTATTCACATGATTTATGGGAACGAGGGAATGAGGATAACTGCCGGATCTTGGTCCTCATTCCATTAGCCGCCTTATGAAGGCTCGGCGTTTCCATCCCTGACCATATAGGTTAAAAGAGGATTTGAGTGGCAGAGGCTATGTTTGTTACACATCACGTGAAGGAGTTTCTTAGTTATTTCTTAGAATCGTCTCTAATAATATTCGCTGGTTTACAACACCGCGACGACCGTGTAAAGAGATAACGTTTATCTCAAACAGAGATAAAAATTATTGGCGCTGTGTAAATAGTATACACGTTTGCGCCAGAATAATAAAATTAAACTTTTATACCGTAAAATTTCCGCATTAGAAAAAATTGCGACACAGGTGAACAAAGGCAACAAGGACAATACAAATAGACACAGACGCAAGAAATTGTTTTAAACAAGACAACAACGAATACGTAGGCTCCTTTCGATAACAGATCCGACGTTCCGGTTCCCGCCATTTTTTACATCTGATTTGTTTCTTTGCCTTGGTTTGTTTTGTGGTTTCTATTATATACTGATTTTATTCCTATTTCGGAATTTCTCGTATGTTCGCGTTGACTGCAGCTATTTCCAGGTTCCTTGGTCGTTTCTTCGTTTGTTTTGCTAATGTTCTCAAAGTTCGTCCTTTGATGATGTAACTGTGGGTCTTCTGCGACACACCAGCATTCGCTAGCAACGTCATGTACACAACAAAACACTTAATGTTTGACATGGACACAAGTGTGATGTAGGCATGAACACATATATTAGACTATTCACAGTAAAGACATGGCTTTTAAAGTCCTGGTTACTCATTTTCTTTTGAAAATTCGAAAAATTGTATGATTTTGTCACTTGTTTAAAGTAAAAATAGCAGTGCTTTTAAAAAACAAATCGCATGTGCATCACAGTACTCAAAATTTAACTTCTGATGCTACAGTTTTATATTATTTTATTATTATCCCAGACAACACACTCTTCAAAATGTTCACTTGAACGTGAACCGATAACAATTAATTTACTATGTATGGCCACGATTCATACAAGAACTGGAACCCACAGTAAAGAACGAATCTTCCATTTAATATTTCAAAAAATAGCATCATTTTTGTGTTTTCAATATATTCCTGCTCGTAAGTACGAATTATTTATATACGTATCATTAGATTAAAAAGGATGAAGGATAAATTTAATATTTAAGCGGTTTAGCATTGTAAGAGTTCTTGTTTTCTCTTGCTACTCCTTTCCATTGGATGAACGTAGCACAAAATAAAACAAGTGCATAACCTATATTCGCAGGTACAATGTTTTCAGAATAACATTCTACGGTCTTAAAAAAAAACGCCGGACAATGATTAGATTACCTATACTATTTCGTTGATATCAGCTTCACTTTATTGAAGTTTGTAGACTTGGTCTCAAAGTAGCATGAACTAAAGTGTATAAGTTGTAAACTGATTATAAATATTTTAACAGTATTCGTTAAATAGGCCTTCAAATAACCACTTTGAATAAATTGTTCCATTAGCACTTGGTATTATAATTCTTATTTAGTGAATAGCAACATTAAATCTTTACTAAAATCCTCGCCCAGCATCATATGAGATATTTGGCGTTACTGTTGCATTATGATCCTGCCGCAATGCGAGGTCTGATAAGGAGCTCATTGTTGACAAGAGCCTTGTTATCTGGTGGACTTTAGCCTGTTCTTCCGCTCACTGTCAGATAACCTCATCTTGAAGGACATTAGTCATGTCACGACGCATCCTGTAGTTATTTCTGTTGCATTAAAGAAACATACTCCATACGCTGTCGTCCAGAAATCTATCCAGTGCTTGTCGCAATAACTCTGGTGCAACAGGAGACGGAAATGGAGGAAGAGGTTAGTGCTGACTGATTGCACTTTTTTAATTGTTCATATGATATTCAACAAAATATTTTATTATCGATAAATCCGGCATAAACGTGTGTTACTTTAATGGCAAATAATTTTCACTTGAACCCGTACATGTTGAGATAAATGAAATAACGTTCAAGGTGGTAAAGTAAATATCGTTACTATTTACTAGGTTCCAGTATGACTACAGAAATGTACTGGCGTATTTTGAATTATTCCGTTTCAAACAAATTTTTTACGATAATTTGTACATTTTATTTCTGATCTGCTAAAATGTAGCAAATTATCTATGACTTGTTAAATATATCTGAACAGTTTGTAAATTTAAGAAATAATGAATTTATTCTTTGGTTTATTTAAATTTTGAATGGCTTTGGTTTCCGTTTTCATTAAGGCGTTACTTACATCAGCAAGTTTGGAAGTGAATACAAGACACACATTGATCTTAGCGCCATATATATATATATATATATATATATATATATATATATATATATATATATATATATACACACATTTATTTATGTGTATGCATGTCTGTGTTGTGTAACGATTTCATGTACTTATTTTAAATATGATGACAGCTAAAATTAAAGGCATTACGTCATATCGCTGGTGTTGTTTTAACACTTTCGTACCAAATTTGATATTTTATAAATGTGTTGCCTATATACTGGATTTAGAAGAGACGAGTTTAAAGTGCAGTCACTTATAAAAATAGCACTTCGATAATAAGCAAAGATATATGTTATGTCTCAGAAACGACCAAACTCCACCAATTTCAGACATTTAACTAATGCTACAAAATACTGTACGAAGACATGGGGTTTGAATAGCTTGGGCCATTATTTTCAGAACTCAGTCAGTATCTGGCAATAAGATAGATGCAGCTCCATTACTGCCAAATTGTGAGAAATTTAATAACACTGCGTTAAAAATCAATTCAATGTGTGGCTAACATGTTTTCTCAGTGTACAGTTACCGTATTATTAGTAGAGCCTTGTAAACTATTGTCAAGAAAATAATTATTTACAGAGAGTTAAATGTAATTTCAAAGATTTAAGCTGTCACCCTATTGCATAGTTAGTCAATAAAAGTACTGCAATAAATAATGTAGTATAATCAGTAATAAACAAAACAACTTGCAAAATAGTGTAGCAGCACGTTAATTAATAAAGTAACATAGCCTAGTACTGAATACATTGGCCAGTAAATATATGTGAAATGTTTACAAACAAGAACAATGGTTTCTGCCAAATATCACTTACTGTAAATGTAGAGAAATCCAAAACCAGAGCTGTTCCGCATCTGAAGATTTCATTTTCAAACATATGTCATCCATAATACTAATACGTAACCACATAATTAGAAATTAAAAATATGTAAATTTACCACCAAACACATGCTTGCTGTGTTAAAAATTTGGTAAGTCCTTCTTGCGCAAATGTGCTTGGCAAAATTTTAAACTTTAGAGGTGCCTCACTCGGGACGTCGTATTAGAATATTATTTACAATACTTGCAAAGGTGGGCCTAACTATAGGGTATTCTATAAATGTAACAAAATTAATTAATGCGATATTATACGCAATTATAAATAAACATGATCACAAGCCGTGTCAAGGACGTTAATTTTTTATTCAGTCACTAAGTATCTACTGTCCGCGCGCCAGCTCTGAGTCCGTGGCAGATATGTGTTTTTCTCCCGTAAATATATAAATGACTGAACGAGACCCAATAGCATGTGACGCACACGCTAGCCGTAGTAACGTCGTATGTTAGGACGGGCTGATACTGTGTTACTGTAGCCTACATCAAGTTTACGAAGAAAAATGCATACACACCAGGGACTTGGAGCTGGCGCGCGGGCAGATCTTGATCATCATATTCAGCACCATACACCAAAACATTGTCATGAATAGCTGTCTCATAGTCTGACGTATTATAAAATCCAGGTTTATTAGGTGGAATGAAATTGTTATCTAGTTTCATGACACCGTTGTGTTTGGCATCACGTTAGTGGGTGTGGTAAATGACAGACATTGACTTCACTGAAAATATTTTATTTGTAATATAATTTCATTCAATAAATTATCCACAAAATAGAGGGATAGAGAGGTAGGCAAACTTACGTCAAGGTTAATCCTACTACAGGTTAGAAAGATCAATGTCAACAGTTGGACACACGGAATATTTCTGCCGCTTGAGCTCTGGTATCGGTAAGGGAAGTAAATTGAACAATCACGGAGCTTTCCTGAATTTTAAGTTCATAGTTTAAAATGCGAAAAATTGGTTTCTTTTCACTTTAAACTTAAGCTAAATCTGTCATTTCCAAACATATTAAAATTCAATTTTACTACAGTTTCGTATTTTTCTGGTCCCTTAGCGATAGCAGAGAATCTAGCGGCAGAAAAATTTCCCTGTGCCAAGTTCTCCCATTACAACACACATTTTCTTTCTAACCTGTAGTAGAATTAACCTCACTTACGTTCACAGTGACCAGGTTTTCCGTGCTGGATTCTATAATTAGATATTGAGATAATCTTTGTAATACTTGTGCAGTGGGAGTGCATAACTGGATGAAGTTTTTTGACATAATCCATCGTGATGCTGATGTCTGCAGAAGAATACTACAGAGAACAGGAAAACAGAAATGAGCAGAATGTGCTTTAGTCAATAGTATACGTACACAACACAACATTCTGTAAATAGAATCAGGTCAAACAAAACAGTGTTCTCGGGACGTGTTTGTCTTTGCCTGAAGATGGGAGCAGATTGTTTCCCGAAACGCCATTTTTATATTCGTGTTTAGAAAACTTCTGTGTTTTGTTTTCTGTCATCGTTGTGTCGTATTTTTGTGTTTCAAATATTTATATTTTTGTACTTTGGTCAAAGTAGGCCTCAAACCTGTGTAGTCTGTCTTTGCGGTGTTCGGATTTTTTGTTTCTTATTTTTCTTATTTGACTGCCCTGGATTTATTTGACCCGGTTACATTAATGGAATTTTATATTGTGTATGTATCATCTTGACTAAAGCGTACTGTGTTTTTTTATGTTTACCTATTCTCTGTAGTTTTGTTCGACAGACATTTGCATCGCAACGGAATATGTCCGCAATTACTACAACTAGTAGAAGTAAGACATCGTAAACATCTGCTAGTGAACATGAAAACTATTATCTTAAGAACTACTGCGGCAATGTCCCATGAAGTAGAAAATAAGGTATTGGTTCACATGATTTGTTACAAGTTTCTGGATGCCTGGTGAACATTCTGTACATACTCAGTTGGGGAGTAAACACAATTATTCGTCACCATAAACTTTACAGTAACAGAAAAACAGCTATAATACGGCAAACATTTCCGTCAGAATTCGGGGAAACTATGCAAAATATTCTTTATGGAAGAAGTATAAAGGCATAAAACTGTAATTATTTGGTTTTTATATTTTCTGCTGCTACTTTGTCCGAGGAAAGTTACAAGAGGTTACTTCACAGTTTTGGGACATAGGTGTATAGTGATGCAAGAACGAAATTACCTCTTTCGGTGATATTCTGGCAGTTGTTTCACCATACATTTATAAGTGATCATACACAGCCTGGCCAAAACGTACACAGAAGTTGAATATACAAAGCTGACATATATTAAATGTATCTCCTGAGGGCATTTTCTTGGCAACGGAAGATTTTGTTGGTAATCAAATGTTGACTTGAACTTCATTATCTTCTTTACATAAGAGTAGATTTTTTGTTTAAGTCACTAAAATCTGAACAGCCTTCAATTTATGAATACGTTTATGTTTCCTTTGCCTATTCTCTCTTCTTAGTCAAGGTCTGCATTTTTCACTTTAATATATTTTTTTAAATGTTACGCTTCTTACGTGTGTCTTGACCAAGAAGACCCAAAACTAAAGACGAACTTTTAAAGTACCTACAATAAGGCACGTTATGCCCGTTAAACCTTGTGTTACAAATCTAGGTTCCGCTTATTCCCACTGTTTCAATATCATTGTCCATTAATAACTGATTCATGTTGTTGCAAGTATAGTTCATAAATTTTATGTAAATTGGCTGCCTGTAACAGAATTTTTAATATATGATCGTCCTGTGCATCTCCAAGAGAAGGATAAAATGTACCATATATGTACATAATGCCTTTATTCATACCGCATTCCTCTCAACAGTTCGAGGATCGCTTTAATAACCCAAAATATGTGTCTAAAATTGTCTATCTCCAATTTGAAACTACCAATATACTATATTTCAAAGCATTTTTACTGGCAATAATCATGTGTTAGAAAGGAAATTTAACTACTAATATCAATTAGTAACAAAGTAATTTAAAAAAAAAAACATACGTAATGTTGCTGGTTGGAGCAAGATTGGACATCTGTGGAGCTACCTCCTTCCACCACTCAAAGGTGGTCAGTGATTGCTGTAAAGAAGAGGCAACTCTTCAAGTTAGTGGATGCTAGCTTTTTTTTACGTTTGAGTCACGCAAACGGGGAAGGCGATAAGTCAAACATAACACGTCCGTCAAACACCTCATCGCCTCTAGACGCGAAGGACTAAACTAGCGAGCAGTGTTTTCGTAGCGTGTGATTTAAAATGAGACTCCAAACAATGATCCCGTTATTTTATTTGAGGAAAGAATGTTGTAAAGTTTCTATTATTTAGTTTTACAATTATGGTTGATATTTTCTCAGCTACAGCAACGTGAAAATGTTATTTTTAGCACTTTTGACGAGCTCGGAGATCATGTTCTTAATTAGCGGACGGCATTTTTAAAATCGGACGGACGCAGTTTGAAGTGTCTTTTCGTAGATGAGCGCATTGGATACATTTTCAATAATTACACAAAAAAAATACTTTCCGTACCACGCTGCAGCACGACTCACGAGCCACTTTTAAAATGCATTCTTGTTACATCGCATAATGATAGCAAACGATTGGTATAAATATAAGTATGTGTGGAGCTTCCCTCATTATACCAAACACAAGTAGGGTTCATGTACCAAAACTGTTACAACTAGTGGATTGCTGTATGAATTGCACATATCTTGCGCTGCCGGATGACGTTATATGTTTTTACTTAGGGTAAATAATGGCTCGTAAATGAAGCTGCATCCTTATTGCAGCGCGGTCAATAGTTGCCATGTAGCCTACGTATTTCCGGTTGATTCGTAATAAGATCGATCACGAATTAGTTGTGTTAACAGTAATGTTATCTTTTTACGTCCCGTGTTACATATTTTATTTTTATGTTAAATAAATACGGATTTTATGTAAATTTCATGATTTTTAATGAATTTCAGAAGTTGTCACGTAATTTTAAAGTCCCGATAGTAAGTTGATATTTCGAATTCGCTGGTCTACATTTCTGAACACGGAACATAATTTGGTAACTTATGAAAGCTAGAATTACAAGACGTGTAATAATTTAAAATTACAAGACGTGTAATAATTTCAACCTAATATTGGATGCCTAAGAGTCATTCTTCCTCCTGAGTGTTGATTTATTGGCTTTCTTTGTCTATCATTGTTTCATGACCTAAAATTCTGAAAGTACTACAATGTAAACATAGATATTGATCTTAACTTTCAAAACTAGGAACTCAAAATTATGTCTTTTTCACGTAATTTAATAAAAATGGTCATTGTGATACTTTTGGAATTTTAGGTCGTGAAACAAAAATAGGCAAAGAAAACAAATAAATCAACGTGTACGAAGGTTTGTTTTTAGCTTATTTTAATAATGTTATGTGGTGATAAATAGTAAATTATGAATTAAGAGAGGAGGGTGTGAGATTTTCTCTCCTTAATTTTGGGCAAGGAACCCGCAGAAAACTCTAATACGACAGCCGATGTATTTAAAGTCCTTTTAAAATCTGAAAATTTTGGCCCCATTATAAGGTGAGGTAAATTAGTTGCGTCTCCAAGATGTTAAGTGTTTTATGTAGGTCAACCAGCCTTGAAAGAAGACAGCTGAGTCGTATGCCTCATGTTTGTTTTTATAAGTGAACATCAAGTTTGGAAACGGCAGTGAAATACTCAATTTTGTGAGTAGTAACTTACTCAAGGCTAAGTGACGCCAAACAGTTTTCACTAATTTTTCGACCAGTTACATTAATATATCTTATATGTTTTTAGCTTAACAGTGCTAGATAATAATATACGTAATTTTTTAATAAAAATTTGGGTGTTAGTACGTTTACAAGAGAGTTGAGTTCGACACACAGTTGTCCCGTTACAGAAATATATTTTTGTTCTATGGCAGCCTGAGGCATAAATTCAGGACATTTTGTTTTCACTTCAGAGAGAAGTCATCACGAGCCATAATTTGGGAATTTTGCATTTATCTGAAATACCAATTTTCTACCAAAAATGTCACGTTCATTTTTAGCAAGTTTTGATACATCAGTTTGTTTTTTAAACCAGAGAATTTTTAACGTAGTTTCTTCCAAACATTTACTATTGAAATATGCAGTAATTATGAAACTTCTCAATATTTTTTTAATTGAACAAGAGTTCGGGCAAACATTATTTCCACGTATCTGGAAGACACGCTTGTTTTTGTGTTTATTAAAAATAGTATCATTTCTAATTCACAGTCAGCTTTGAGAAGTTAAATAGGCTTGAATTTTGAATTAAATATTTGCAAATATAGATAAAATAATTTCACTTAATCATTATGAATTTTTCTTTTCTAGAGTTGTTTTGTCAGGATTTTTATACATTTGCTAGTGTTGTTTGTTCTTCATTCGAGTTGCTGACTACTAGGGGAATAGCTACGCTAAGTTTAGATGGCGAAAGTTTGGTATTTAAGTTAAGGGCCTTGTACTGCAGACATCAATACTATTCACTCCCCAGTATATCATACAACAAATATACCTACAACCAGTGTGCAGCCATACTGCACGTTCCATCATTGCCGAGCAGCTTCCTGAAAAGCAAAGAGACGAGGGTATTTATTCAAGACAGGAATGTCCTGGAACAACCCAATATTAAGCATACCAGGCAAATAATGGGCTAAATTGGAGAAGAAAATGTCTGTGGCACATTGTTGTACGAGGACATTTTACATGTACAACGTGGCGACAAGCACTGTACTTAGTCCCCTCTTGCGCTCCACAGATATCTAACTTTTCTTACTACTACTGTTCTGACCTGCATGTTATGCGTACAGGTTCAAATCCCGAGCAGTCCAAATATGATTATACGTTTACTTGACGTAACATATATATCATAATACCTGGACGTGTAGCTTAAGAGGGGATTGTCTCCATGCAATGTTGACACATTGTGCACGTAAAATGTCGTCGTAAAACATTTTGCCACTTACACTTTCGTCTTCAAATTAGCCCTGGATTCGAATGGTGTGCTTACTAAACTAAACCGTTGTTTCTGGACAGCCTGTATTTATCACTGTGTAAGTACAGTCATCTGGGGTAACTTTGTACCGTTCAGGGCAACTTTGTACCACAAGCCTAGTTTAATTTCAAATGAAGTACGTCAGAATTTAAGAATACTGCTGTGTTCTAGATGAATAAATTTGTTATTTTTAAAGTTTTCATAGTGGTTGAATGCCACAAAACTATTATATAAAAGAAAGTCCCTGGTCAATGTTACCCAAAATGACTGTACTTACAGATAAAGGTGCACGCACTCACAGTCAATTCGATAACTTTTGCTCGTTTTATAACACATAGTTGATCTCATATAACTGTGTGTTGTTTGAACTTCGTCACGACGTTGAGTAGCTACTGACAGATATGGAAGTGGGATAGTCCCTCGTTTGCCAAAGATACGTTATCGCTACGGGTGTGTGTATTGATATTGACAGTGTTGCCAACTACAAGCACAATCTGTATGTTTGCACTGCTGCACACCTAGTGACAACGTGGAAGCCAGGAAAATATAAATGTAAAGAAGTAATAAATATGAGGAAAATAATGTATACAATAATTGAATATCGGTTTGCAACGTTGTATGTTTTAGCTAAGACTCGTAATTATCAAGGTGGTTTTGCTGCTGGCTTATTTTGTGTCCAATTAGTTAAAGATCGTCCGTGTCGTTTACCAAAGGTTTAAGTTTGTCGCTTAGTGTCCGTAAGATTGAATTCAGCATACAAGTACTAACAACAATTATAATTGTCAATATTAGTCTGGGAAATTACGTCTGAAAGTTAGTTAGCATTTACGTTATTTCAGCCCAGCAAGCGAATTGATTAATTGCAGCCCTCACAGTTGTTATTTAGTAGGGTGATCCTATTCCATACATCAACAAATTTATCAAAAGACTCCTTGAGTCCTTGTGTACACATATGAGTTTTTAGCCTACTTCCTCTAAGTGTCTGTCTGTGTGTGTATGGCTGTGTGAATACGCGTGTATGTGGGTGTGCCTATTAGTGGGTGTGTCATGGTTGTTTGTGTATGGGTGTGTGAGTATGTGTGTGGGTTTGTGTGTCCATGTGCGTGCGTACCCTAAAAAATCTTTTGAACCCGTGGACCAAATATTTCCAAACTTTGTACACGTGTAGAACTTGGTAACCTGGCATTACGTTTTTGCATTTCGATTATGTCACGTATATATTAAAAATGTAGGCAATTTTAACATATTTCGATCATACTATACTGTGGAACCATATTGTAGAATTTCATCACACTCGATGCACACACAGTAGTTAAATAAGGTTACTAGACTTTAATGTATTTTCTTCATGACGCTTGACGTGCTCATATCTTCAAATGGTGGTCATTATTATGTTTTTTTGCATAACATGACGAACTATTTTTCCAAATTTCATCAGACTTGGTATATTTTTACTTTTCATGTATTTCGTTCAAGCGCGTTCATATTTTCAAAGTGACGACAAATTTAAACATTTTTTGAACACGCGAGATATCGGACTAATAATTGTTCAGTATTTAATCAGAAATGATCCACGCGTTGTTATACGTAAAATAGCATTGATTTTTTGGATTCAGTTCATTCTCTAATCATATTTTTAATACAGCAATTTGAAAATGTTTAGAATTCCCGAAATATACCAGGAAACATTTTCTAGAATTTCATAAAACTAGGTCAACATATACTTCTTGATGAGTAGAGTTTTATTTTATGTATTTCGGGACTTCCGTGTTCATGTTTTTACAATGGCGACAATTCGAAAAATTTTGAACGCCCAAGATTTCTTAAGAACCATATCGGTAGAGACATGCAAAATTCGCGTTATCATTTGGTAGCAGAGTAAACTTCTCTTTCCTATGAATAACAGAGAATAATCTGCGATTCAATAGGCCACGAACGTTTATGTGTTGTCATTTACATGTGTTATGTCTTTACAGAGATTGGCCTCTCTACCGTGTAAGCATTCTCCGCGGCAAGTCACGACAATACCGACTAGCAGGAGACGTCGAACGAGCCTATAGTTGCTTGGAGTCTAGTCAACTGTCAGAACATAACGCGAATTTTGCATGTCTCTACATATAGGCTACCAGAATTCAACAAAACTCTGTACACATATAGTTCTTAGCTAGTTTACATGCTTTTTATATATTTTGTTCATGCCATGTACTGTACATATTTTCGAAACGAAGGCTTTCGAACATATTTTGATAATACATTTAGTACCTACTTAACAGACATGACGTTTATGCAGTCTATTAATGCCATGCACATATTTTAATATGTGGGCCATTTATACATTTATTTAACTACACGAAATTTCAGAAGTAATTTTTTCTGGGATTCTTTCAATTCTGTACAAGCATAAAATAAAGTTACTTGACTGTTATTTTACTTTCTATAAATATCTAGTAATATCATATTTCTGAATTGGTGCCTATTTGAACATTTTTGATCATATGAGTTACCTAAAGAAACGATGCGTACGGGAGCAAATTTTAATTTGCTCATGTCATAATGGTTTTAATTGTTAAATATTAATGACCAGGTGATTTAAGTATTGCAGAACATTATTCATAAGTACAGTACGTATTTCAATGTAATGGTGCTAAGCTCGAAGACAGAGATAAAATCATTCAGTATTTAAACATTTTTGTTAATTACCTATAAATCAAGAAACGTAATTTAACTATTTTTGTCACTTACCAAGAAATCTCTACAAAAAATGTTCACATAACATCACATTAAATTTTTTCATATAATTTTTCATCCCACTTAACATAATTTCATAAGACTAAACAAGTATTTTTTACTATAATTTCTACGTCGTGCAAAGCTAATATAGGTGATTTTGTTTTAATTGCTATAGAACAATGCATTTAATTTACGTCACATTTATGTCAGGCATGTTTGATTTACGACAGTAATGTTCTGTTGATTTTTCACTATTTTAAGCACGTTACTTGATGAAGCAAAACCAATTAAAATAATATGTTAATATGTTCACTTGAAAAATTAATTTAAATAATTTCCTATTAGTGTAATGTATCTTATATTTGTTTGTAATGTGGAATGAAGCTATGGCTAATAAACAATTATTTTTACGGCAATATAGCATCCTTTGTAAGTTGTGTACGTAATTGTGTTGATTTTTTTATTTGTCCTATTCCTTTCATACGGTTCTGTCACATTTCTTTTGTGTATTTTGCAGTTTTTTTGGAAGAAAGCAGCCTGGAAAATTATGCTGACATTCGTTTTGATTCAGATTATTTGCTTAGCTGCAGGGGGTAAGTACTTAACAAAATAATAAACATGTAATTTAAGGAAATGTTTTGCTAGTAATCTCGCCTCTAGCATTGATCGGAAAATGTATGTTCAATTTCTCAGTCACAGCTTGCTCTAATTTAAATTCCAATCTCTTACGAAAAATTAAGATCGCAATAATTCAATTTAATGCAAATACTGTCTTAGTTCTGATAACAATCTGTAGAAAATTTAATCGGTTTCGTTATTATAAGGGTAGAGAGTGCCTGATAATAGTTATTGTAGGTAGATAGGACCGCAGCCTTAGTTAACAGTAAGCTATTACGCAAGCATGAAAAGTAACAAAGAATTTAACAACTTAAAAAATAGGAACATTTTGAATATCGAAACAAAATATTGAACCTCATTGATAAAATATTTAAGGCGATGAAAAATTATGTCATGAAACTTGTATTTTAGAGCGGGCGTACTGAAAGTGTGCATAAACATTAACATCTCTAACATATAATGTTCCAGCTACCACTGTTGTCAGGACACGTTACTTCAAGCAGGTAACAACAATTGCTGCTCTAAAGCGAATAATGTACAGTTGAACCTTTTCACCGTGCACAAATGCCTTCTGAAGCATTGTTAGAGCCATAGATTTTTGGTGAAAAGAATACTGCAACAATTTATTTCAATGCCTTAGGTGCATGTATGTTTCTCTGCTTCATGCTCAGTGATTGGAAGTTATTAACTTTCAAAGTATCTGTGTGCTACCCGCAAATCACGGGCGTGCGTAATCGCGGTAACACTGCTCTGATTGGCACTGTCAAATAAGTCACGTCTCTGTCCTATTACATTCTGCCAATTACCACAAACCAGAGTTGAAGGTGTGCATATAAGGCATTGAAACAAGTTGTTTCAAAATTCTTTTCACCAAAAATCATTGGCTCTAAGCATTGTTGTTAGATATTAATAAGCACCTGTTAAAATGTTATTCATATAACGTTACTTTTTATATAGGTCTACGTTATAACACATCTTGTAGAATTTCAGTGATGGAAAAATATAGGTACTTCACTATTATCTATACAATTAATTTCTATTTCTCACCCTCTCTTTTCCATCTCTCTCTGTGCATCTCCCTGTCTCTCTCTAATGTATATGTATGCATGTGTGTGTGTGTAGATGTATAAGCGTGTTCTTTTTTTGTGGGCTTGCGTGTTTTTTATTTTATTTTATTTCGTAATTGTTTTCTGAAAAATTGTAACTGAAATTTTTAAAACCATTTTCAGAGCAATATGACGTGACAGTAATGCACCGCTTGGATGATAGCATTAGTGAAAGCAGCAAAGGATACGGTGAGTTCATAATTATTATACGTTGTTATTCTGATCATAATTTCAAAGTAACTTGTATAGATATAACAAAATTCAAAATGAAATTTTCAACGTGTATACAAAACAAAACATTTCTATTGCTCTCTACAGGTATTGAAGAGCACGTGCGAAATGATAAAGATACTTACGTTACCGCGGACGAAAACCATAATATAATTTTAACATAAATATTTGTATACTGTAATATTTTCACGGTGTCAAAAATATGATTTTATAGTTGGTCGTTAAAAGAAAATAGGTTAGTAAATATAGAGTGTCCGAAGCCTATCATTGCATTGATATGCAACAACAGCACAGAACGCAGTTCATAAATAACAATTTTGAGGCCTCTGTTTTACTATGCAGACACGCCACAGAGTTGAAAAAAATACTTCGAGTTTTGATTTTTGAATTACTTTTAACCACGGTATGTAACAGGATGATCTCTAGCCTCTATTCGCATCAAATGGTGAAGGGGAAATTACAGCACTCGATTATTAGTAATAAATAAGTTACTATAACTGCAATGCATGAAGTATTTTAGTTTTTAATGAACAATATTTGCTTAAATATTCTTTCAATGACAGTAAAATAGTAAGTGAAATGTTAAAACCAAAACTCAACTGTAGCTCTGATCTCGTAGAAAGCCAAGAGTTACGCGTTGAAACAATTACTAGGAACGAGAGAAGAGTATTTATGTCTATCTATATTTGTTATTAGTTATATATTCACCTCTAACGAGTCTAGTTATTGCAGGCTTGCTTTCCTCGATTGTTTACACGTTGCTAAACTGACTGCAAACACCGTGTATTGAAGCGATTCGGACAGTGCTTAACAGCAGGGACTTGACCTCAGGTGACAGGAAAGAAGGTTAGTACGAAATACCGGACGAATGAAAGACCGAGAGAAACTGGAGAACCTCGAGAAAATTTGCCGCCATCGGAAACATTCGAATCATTTCCATAGGTGACTGAAAAAAAGGGAATCACTAAAATCTTTACATTAGAGAGCCACAACTTTGTCGATACTTCTCATGTAGATTATCTGTACAACACAAAATTAATTATTGCAGATGCGTATGAAAACTCGCGATTGTCTCAATGGCAATTTGCCACCCTGGTATGTCACATATAACTTATTTGATTGCTACTATTGGTGACTGACTTGAGTTAGAAATGTGGCGAAGTGAAGAAAGTGTTTTCTTTCATTATCATAGTTTAATGTCTAGCACTTGTATTTCTGCATTACATTCCACATATACGTTGACTTGCAACATGTTTATGTAGATCATATACTACTGCTTATTTGAAACTAACCTATCAGCGTTTCCACTGAAGGAAACCGGAAACAACTGCTTGATATGTAGCTCTATGCAAGCACCACTCAAGGCGCGCCCATTTTCTGCGTGGCGGAGTAGACTACATCCAAACAGTCTTACAGACAATTAACAGTCGATCCAGAAAATCATATTTTGGGTGCTTAGAACCAACATGAAGGGATCTTTGCCAAACAACAACTACATCAACCCATGCACCCGATACAGTAGAGAGGTCCTTAGCTCCAAACAAAATACCCCAGGTATATTTCTTGTTCCGAACAAAATGGTTTCACAACTTGTGTCTTGCAAACACCATTGGTTTTTCTGATGTTACTATGCAAACTGCAAAAATAATTCCTTAACATATTCACGTACAGCCATTACAAAACACTGAAGGTTATTTCAAGACGTACACGATACGAATTAATAGCAACCAGTGTCATGTATCAGTATTTCCATATTTGTGTTAATTTAAAAAATGTGAGTAATTTTAGCGACACATATGTTCTTTTATTTTACAACCGAGCGTGGTGGAGCCGTGGTAAAACCCTCGTCTCGTATTCGGGAGGATCCGGGTTCGATCCCCGGCTCCGGTTATCCTGATTTCGGTTTTCTAGAGTTTTCCAAAATCACTCCAGGGGGATGCTGGGATGGTTCCTTGAACGGGCTGACCGACTCCTTTTCCCCGTGTATGAAGGCCTTGAGCTGTTAGAGGGCATGTAAAAACCAAAATAAATTAATATATAAACTTATAAGTACATTGATTAGTTGTCTATCCAAATTACGTTAAACAATCAAACTGTAGACGTTACGCTGTTTTCGCATTTGTCTCAGTGGCTAGTCACCATTATCACTTACCACTTGTCTTACGTTCGATTACAGTATCAGGTTGATAATCTCCGTTTGACGATTAAGAAATGTTGTACAGTGGAGTGGGTGGATTCTCTGTTTCTTCTGTTGTCCCCTTTCAACATTACCTTTAGATAACTCATCCCTGCCACGTATTTGCACATAACTTTTCAAGACTGGCTGGCAACGATTAGTATAAAAATAGAGCGATGAGATACAATACTTGCATCGACATGGGTTACCTAAATAGATTTTATAACATGTCCGTAACACAATTTTATCACCTAGAACATAAAAATAATTGAGGCAATAAAATCACTTTAAAACTGACACGAAATTTCCTACACAATGAATTCAGGATAATGGATTGTGCTCAATCGAAGATACATACAGTAAAATGGGATACAGTGATGACAAGACTATTCGGCAATTATAGGAGTATATAAACTCATGCATTATTCAAAGACAGAGGACTACTTGGCACTCGACTAATTATAGAACCTTAGAACCTACAAAATGCATTATATAGGAAGAATATAACAGTATCTGGTTGGGTTATACACATTATAGTGGCTTTGTCTTATACCAGAACATTCACCACGAATACAAAATTGGTCAACAGCTTGTGATATCAATGTGTTATGCTGTAGGATAACGTGGATATTATGTCAGCTCACATTATCTGCTGCAGGTAATTATCAATTACTCGAGGAAATATTTGTGCACTGGTCCAACTCCAAACTAACCTGGATTCTGTAATTTTCCTCTTTAATAACAATAGCGGTATAATAATATCCCCACCAATCCTTGCCACGTGTAAACGTGTCAGGAAGCATACAACTACGACTTAACCTAGGCTCATAATGTTAAAGTTCTACTATAACATGTTCCATATTTCACTTTCTTTGCACCACAGTAATCAAGTAAATCTTTTGAAAGAGCCAAAATGTAGCATCTCATCATCCTGAGGAAAAAGTTACATTTTACACGAACCAGTGATCAATTTAATCGTAAACGCTTGTGTTCGGACTGTTTTCAAGTTCCTAACAAATCCGTATTCTGTGCTTCGACTGAATCGTCTAGTATATATGGATAAATAAAAGATATTGCAACGTTGTGTTCCTTGGAAATGCTATACTATGGAATGAGTGATATTTCCGATTCCCGTTGGTAATTTTCACATAACCTAGAAATAACTCTACATGAACAATGAAGGCTACGGACTGGAGCGCTTTTCGTTCCTCGATTCGTCCAATTATTCTTCCTTTAATAACTTTTAAATATTACCTTTTTGGAGGACTACTTTTGAATTCACACTTCAAGCATTTTGAAAATATCACCTGTCATACTGAAACGATCTGTATACTGTAGGGATTCCCTTTTAATGCTTTTCTTATGTAGATGTCACTCGTACATGTTGAGCACTTTCTGCATAAACGTTCATCAGTCTAAGTTATTCACAAAGCTCGGTGGCACGGGCAGGTGATTAGTTAAGAGACTGACGCACTCAGTTGTTCGCATGCAGTTCTGCTGGGCGTACTGTGCCTACGAGGTGCATCAAGTATGTGATTGCAGTTTATTTCCTTCATGAAGAAGGATCAGGCGAACTGATGTCTTGGTTTTGCCAATGAACGTGGTTGAGGCGGAGTGAGTAAACAATAGTTCTGTGTTACAATTCGCTTGCTATAAACTCAAGACAGTTAAAAAATAAACAAAACTAAAGCCAAAATTCTTTAAAATTAAAAAAATTAAAAAAAATGTTTTTATTTCATCACATTTCATAAAACTGTACTATTTTCATATATATGAAAGAACAAATTCCAATTTCTCAGCAAACAAAATTACCAAAATGAACAGAAAAATGCGGAATGAAAATATTACAATTCATCCACCAGTTTTATCGACACTTTAGTCAGCCATATTGTTTCCATTACCAGTAGCTACTTTCACATAAATCTGAGATATTAGGATCATTTACCTATTTTTCGTATGGTATGTCAGTTTATGTCAGTATATATAATCATACAGAATTGTTTTAAAAGTGTCTATATTGAGGCAGCCATATTTAAGTCAAACTCTTTTATATAGAGGCTGCTATACTGAAATGAATGAATGGGGGCTTTCTTATTAAATACGTATTATCTTTTAGGCCGTCATCTTGATTCACCAACCGGCTTCAGTTGATGTACAAGTTCGCAGTTATGGACAAATATTTAATGGCAAGAAATCACTCACGCTGACTTCTAGAAAGCACAACCATAGGCATATGTTTTCTGTGAAAAGAAAAATTGCAACTGAATTGGTCGCCTGACATGTCATCACCTTATTTGAAGATAACATAAATATTTATTATTTTACTTAATTTCCAATTCAATTACTATCATGGATGTTTCAGTACAAGAGCATAATAATTACATCATTAATAAGGACCGCGTTCCGACACAAGGAATATGTTGTCGGCGAGATTGTACATACAGGCACTCACATACAGCAGACCCACAATGTAGCGTCGAAGGTAAGCGGCACTTAGCAGTGACTACACCAGGCCCTAGTAACTGGAATAGGGAAAATAAATCCTTAACCGAAGATTGCCAAAACTCTTCTCCTCCTACGGTAAACTTAATACAGATTTGAAGCTATGCATCTATAGATAATAATGTATGTTACTAACAAACGTACAAAAACAGTTAAATGTATAATGAATATTATATTATGAACACGGCAATTCTGAAACAACTCTCTCCATAATTAATAATACGTGTTCTTAAGTTGGTATTAGGGATGCAGGCATTGTAGTTTACTTCGAGCGTCTCGGCGAAAATATCTAGTTGCTACTCTATTTATACGCTCCCTAAACATAGCTCTGAGTTGCCTATGGAACCATTATAATGGTAGGTGTAATAGCCAATAGTGTTAAAGTGTTGAGAAACGAACTGTCCAGTTACACGACTTCAGTAGTAGTATTCCTATTGGTTGATTCGTGCAGCATGATAACATCATATGTCCACGGCGTATAGTAGAGTCTGACTACTCTACCCTTGGAACATACCACACCTCGCCACATAATGTGTTTGTGGTGCATATATAGAACTAACTATAGCACCGCCATCCTGTCACAGCATGTGTTTTATAGACATAGCTGTCCGCAATCATCTGGATGCTACGTTTCCGAAACGCTGGACTGATTTGTGAGAAATAGCGGAATCCCATGATCTGTGCCGTCAGCCGACCTAACTCTACTTGATTATTTTACATAAACAATATCGCGATTACGTCCAGGGGACCGCGCGCCGATATAAGGATTCATCTTGCACCGATAGCGGAATAGTGTAGCAACCCATCGGCAACCCCTAACCGGGGGGACCAGAGATGAATGAGGAATCACATTGAGACCCAACAATGAATCAGCAACGGAATACAAGGGCGGGAGAAACTGCAGTACCCCGAGAAAACCCGTCGGCCAATGGCCAAGTGTGACGTTTTCCACATGTGAAAAATCCACGACTATTCTCATTGGGGAGAGCCTAGTGGTCTGCGCTCTGACTGAGATTCGACCCGCCGACCCTTAGCATGAAATTTATTTCCTATTCCCTAACCAATTTTTTTTGTGAATTTGCCAGTGATTCTGCTAGGCCAGTGAGTTTTTTACATGACTTACGTGAGTTGACAATTTGTAGAGACTGTTACTGCGAAAACAAATTCACATATCCAGCCGTACCTGGGAATCTATCCCAGAACATGACTTTTCACAAGTCGGTGCTCTACGAAAGTGACTACCACTCGGCCGTCGCAAGAGTGTTTTATTTGAAGATATCTTAAATCATTCGCTTATGAGACGCGTGCATTAACACGGTTTCCATGATTATGCATGGAATATTCAACAGGATATGGGAGAACCTTGTACGCCGTTATCGTTATTGTATTAATGTAAGCCATAGTTCACTGTAAATTAAAAAAAAAAAAAGAGTTTGTACCATATTTGTTGTCAAATAATAATCAAATATAAAACAATATTTAAATTTTATATGTTTACGTCCGTATATTATTACACTTGTTTTGCAGGAAATAAGTTCCTTGTATAAGAATGCTTAGATTAGCGATCCTTATATCCGTTTAATATTTGCACGTTTATACTGAAACAACCCGAAAATTGTTTCTATAAGCAACACTTCACTATCGTCACAGCGAGCAGAGATATATCTCAGCATGTCGTTCATTAAAGTTACTACGACAGGTTTCTACAAGCTTCTTTCGACCTTGTATACAAACTGCTTGGTTACTGCCGATACTGATATCACGCATGCTGCTAAGAGTCACGTAGGTATTTTACTATCTTCAGGTAAAATTTTTCCTGATATAAGAAGGAAATTTCGAGAAATTGGAGATGAACTCAGAGACGTTTCAGTTGTTTCTTGAAGTATAAATTGCAAAATTTTATGTTAAAGGAAAACAATATCGCCCTCGAGTCGCGGTCCTCAGACATGGTTGGATACTAGCTTCTATCCCATACTTCATTACTAGAGACATGCAAAATTGGCGCTATTGTCTGACAGCTGATTAGACTCCGAGTGACTATAGGCTCGTTCGACGTCTCCCACTGGCCGATATTGTCGTGACTTACCGCGGAGAATGCTTACACGGTAGAGAGGCCAATCTATGTAAAGACGTAACACACGTAATTGACAACACACAAATGTTCGTGGGCAGTTGAATCGCAGATTAGGCTCTGTTATGTATAGGGAAGTCAAGTTTAGTCTGCTATCAAATTATAACGCGGGTTTTGAATGTTTCTACTCATTATGTTTGTATCGGCGTTAATTTACTAATCTTACCGAATTTTCATACACTGAGACTGGTGTCATAGCTGTGGCTATTATGAGAAAGAGTGATACAGTGATCTGTTTTATTTTCGCAATTTTACTACCCCAACTCGTAAAATCAGTATAATAAATCTATTTATCCACATCTTACATATTACTGCTCTATTATCATCTATTTCTGTATAATTAATCGCTACTTAGCCATTATACATAGACATTGATTGAATTTTGCGATTCATAAGTACTGGTTGTTACACTCAATTTCATTCGATAAACTATTATGCAATGTTAACAGCTTATTATAGACCAACTGTACAATGAAGGTATATTACGAAGGCAAAATATACCCGAAACGTATAACAATTTTACTTGTTTGAACTGTGCGTGGTGCAATTTTCAACTCTAAGTTATTAGTTATATTATTTAGGTCATAGCCTATATATAAATGACTTAATTGTATTTCCTTTTTCAGATTCTACAAGATACGAGCTCATTCCATATAGATACAGAAGGCACGGCCAGTGGACTGTGGTTGAGTCTCTAGAAACACCTCTTGACATACAGAATGGTAACTACACAAAGATATAGCTATAATGGAATTTATAATGGCAGATAAAGCTCTACCCTGAACTCCTTCTGCTAGGGAAATCGTTTTAGCCAAATCAACCGGTTATCAATATAATGGTGACCACTAATTATTTTATAGTCAATTGTATTGTAAATTATTTTATTATGTAAATTTGGGGTGTTCTGATACTACTTAAGGAAATTCAAGCGCTCATTTTTTTTCCGTAAAATGTAACATAACCCCTAAAGAAAGGCAAATATGTTAATTATTTTTGCACGGTTATATGAGAAACCAGTATTTCGCATTTAAAGGTATTTTTACATAAACAATTCTGACAGATTTATTCATATAAATACATTTTTCAAAAACGAAATTTGAGATTCGGGTAACAAACAAATACAGTAAAATCATGTTAGTAAATAAATTTTTCTAATTTTGAAATTTAATAAAAAGTTGTTACTTATAAATATTAAAGTAAAAGAATGATAATGCAGTAATTATCATGTTTTTATAACGAAACTACACACGCATACTAATGCAATTAGTAATTGAGAAATTGACAGTGGAAAGGAAGGTAATTATCATACACAGGAAATATTTCAGGAAAAGTAAATATCCTAATCACGTGTATAAACTCATACACGAAAACAAAAATAAATGTATAAGGTGTTGTCGTATTTTTTATACTATTTATAAGTAAACGCAATTATATTAACATAAAAACTAACACATTTACATTATTTTTACAAATATTTTGATAAAACAGTTTCGTTCACGGTTTTTCAGAAGCTTCCTTTTTCTTCTTACCTTTGTTGCATGTTAAATTCCTTTATGTCCTTAAACTTATTGTACGTTCCCTCTTGAATATGATCTTCTTCTCCCAATCCTTCACCACACTGAAGCTCTATCTTGTCTATCTTAGGTCAATCCTTCACCACACTGAAGCTCTATCTTGTCTATCTTAGGTAAATCCTTTTCGGACACAATTTCAAGTGCCTACTGAGTGACAACCTTAAGTAAGTTCCGCATGGACTGCGAGACATACGCGGTGGAGTTGAGGAAGGGCAAGAAGCGAGATAACGCTCATGGGCATCATACTTTGCCAGGATGTGTGGTCGAACTATATGGCCAGCAATTAGAGCACTGTAACACATATAATTGACAAAATTTGTTTTGAGACCATTCATAAAGTTGTTAGCGGTGAAATGAATAATGTATTTGGCACGAGATTGAACACGTTGACATCATTACAAAACGTACATTATCGACTACCTATTAAATTAAGAACTGAGAGGAAATATTTCATAGAATCGACATTGAACCTTTTTAAGACTTACGCAAGAAATCCTTCAGCGGTTTGCAGTGATGCATGTGGCATAATCCACTGCAACGAATGATCAGCGTAAACTCACAGGTGCATTTTAGTGACTTGAAACAAGAGGACTATTTTACTTTCTTAAGATGAACTGCTCAGAAAGGAAACATTAAATGTCGGAAACAGCCAACTGAACTAAAGTGCTAGTCAGTAAGAGGGTGACTATCCTTGTTGTTTTTATGGATGGGAGAGTTAAAAGAGCGGTTTCTTGATAAGCTTAAGATCTCAATAACACGAGTCATTGTGCAGAGAATGATAAATTAACTCAATGCAATTTCCCGAATTTTGCCAAAATACAATTTTAAAATTCAATTGTCAAGGTTAAATTTCTCTCTTGAAAATTTCGCTAGGCAAAAATTTCAACGGGTAAATATACGTAATTTTTGACAAGGAATCATCTCCCAAATCTTGTAACATATATAAAAAAATATGTGTGTGTGTTTGTTTGCAAATAGCTTATATAATGAACGGCACACAAAACTGTATAGCAATATTTTTAAATAAGCAAAAACATATCCACATGCTTTTTACAGGACTTGAAAAATGACCATACACGATAACTACGTTCAACAAACAACACTCCCGATCAATATTATTATACAGATTTCACACTGTAAGCTAGGCATATTTGACGTAGTGCTATATTTGTCCGGCGCCGGGAAAATAATGAACTCTTCTAAGAACAGACTTCCTTAGTGTTTGCAATAATGAAAAGAATTGTTGTGCTCAAAATCAAATTAGGTCAGTTTATGTTGGGGCGACAAGGACTTACTCACAGTTTTAAAAATTCCCTGTTCGTTCCACAAGCAGTACACTGTTTACCTTGAGGCATAAGAATTACGCCTTAAGGTCGCAGGGAATATGGCTACCAGTTCGCAGGGCTTATTGGCTTCTAGTCAGCTACACGCTACAACACAGACGGGTGACACGGCGTCTTCATAAGACGTCAGCGAAACAGGGGCGTCATTTCAGGTTTTTCTTGTGGGGGGGGGAGGCAAGATTTTTTTTCGGCGACAGTGACCTTGTTGCATCTTTTTTTTTTATTAATTATTCATGTATAAATTAGAAACGTCACTAATAAATTTCAGTTTTATGTCATTATTTAAATAACAAAATTCCAAAAATAAGTTTTATACACTTTAAACTCTAAATCAAGGGGGGGGGGCATTTCCCTCCCCCCTGCCAACCCTAAATGACGCCCCTGCAGTGAAAACACGTGTCGCCCTTATCGGGTGGGAAGTGTACTCTCGGCCATATAACCCGACCAGAAGACAAAGCCTCAGCTACCTGCCACTCTTTCCATATGCGTTTCCACATAAAACAAATGATGCAAGATCTCGTAATGACGGAGCGCAGTTGTTAACAATGTGTGTGATATCTGCTGCATGATCTACCCGGAGGTAGATGCCAGTTCAACTAGTGCATCGGCCTGTTCATTATCGATAACGCCGACATGTCCAGGGACCCACGTAAGTTGGACAAATATATTCATCTGCCTAAGTGTAAACCGTTGCTCCAAAATCAGCCAGACGAGTGTAGTCAGAGAGGACGATAAGGTATCGGTATCGTATAGCACAGATACAAACATACTCAAGTGCTTTATAATGGACGAAAGCTTCGGCATGATAAATATAAGTCAGATCACGTAACTTGTTAAGACTCGCGTCTTTACTCACTTCAGCGTAATATGCTGCAACAACCCCATCAACAGATTTAGAAGCATATGTATAGACGTGGCGTCTTGAATCTGTTGACGAATGACTACATCCGACAAGTTCTTTTTCAAGGTATAATGATAAGGGGATATATGTGATACATTATCTCAAACGGAAAGTCATAATACCGGGGAGATGCACGTAACTGCATCTGTCGAAAAATTATCTTAAGGGGTTGCATGGTATTGTGCGTAAATGTATCACCGGACCTTGCAAGACTGCCAAAGTGTGAGAGACAGGCTCTTACCCAGTGTTTTACAGCGAGAAATTGACCACGAATGCCAATTTCCATAATATCCAATTCTCGACGTAAAATGGCACTAGGCGTCGATGGGAATGCACCTCATATCCGACGAAGACATGCATTTTGTATCGTTTCAAGTTTATAAGCCTGTCTCAGTATCAGAGTCTCCAATAACCTGGGAGCCATAGTCGTGAATGTTCCGAATGGTGGCAATGTAAAACATATATACGTAATATTCAGGCCGACCCCCCCCCCCCCCCACCAGCGATAATGCATTAAAGCCTTCAAAGTATTAATTCTTAATGTACATCGGTCAACCACATAATATGGGAGTCTCATCTACCAGTACCTTAAAAAAAAATCGCAGATATTTAACGTTATTAGCAAGAGAATTTTCTGTACCTCTAAAGGTTGGTGAAGGGGTCTGATCAGGGAGCCTTTTTCGGGTAAAATAGACGGTAGAGCTCTTGCTGAGAGAAACGTCTGTACAGTGTTTTCCAAGCCAAGGGTTCAAATAGGTAAGAACATGGGACAACATAGAACAACTGGCAGTAACGAACTACATTCACAACACAATATCAACGGCATATGCAATACGACATACAACAGTCCCTATGTGAAAAGCAATGTATTGCATGAACAAGACAAAGAGAATATGGCCTTGTACCAAACTATTATATACGTATTGTGAATAACGTGAGCTACCAGGAACTTGAGTTTTGACCGAGCCGAAAATACAGTAAATGGAATGGCTAAATACTAAAGTAACACCTTAATACGACAATTTACTACAGAAAATCAATATATTGACACTGTCGAATGCGGATATAAGAACAAGAGAAATCGTAGTTACATTGCTATATGGGTAAAGGCCTCTCGTATGAGGGTGGATAAGGAGACAATGGTGTCAGTTGTTCCGAAGCCCGAAAGTAATTGCTCCGAACGGATAACTTTAAGGTGTTCCAGTTCCAGCCCCCAACACAGCCGGTTTTTAAGCATTTTTTCGAAGAGTTTTGCTAATCAGGAATGTAACGCGATAGGACGGTATTAATTAGTGAGAAATGAGGGTCTTTCAGGTTTCAGAATAGGAATAATCGAATGTTCTCTCCACGGCGCGGGGATAATGATATATCTATGTACAGCATTAGAAAAAGGAGAAGCCATGTAAGGTCGGAGTGAAGAAAGTGTTTAAGAACAATAAACGGTAAATAATCTGGGCCAGGGGCGGTATTGGACACATTGTTAAGACACTTCCGCAGTTCCGACAAAGTGAAATATTGGTGAAAGAGACGTACAGCGTGGCGAGTAGTTGAGTTGGAGTAAGTATGGGTGGAAGGGTAAACGAAGAGAAAGGTGGAACTGTATCAGGTGCCACGCCGGACATAAAGGCAGGGATCAAGTCGGTTGGTATATTAGGAGCACGGCCATTATCTTGGTTGTTTTTGAAGTCTCGAAATTTTCTCCAAATGAGTTTACAAGGAGTGGTGCGAGAAAGAGAACAACAAATGTCATTCCATTCAGCACACTTCATTTCTGACCACGTCCAGCGCGTACGTGCTTGCATAAACTTCAATTTAAGATGGTTATGTGCCTAGTATAAGCGTAGTGAACAAAGGCGAAGGTTATTTCCGTTGTCACAGTCCGTATCTCACTACGAGGCTCGAATGTCTCATGAAGTTAGAAATAGGCTTGAAAGGCATGGCTTGTTTAGCAACATGCAATAGCGAAGCGTAAAAGCTGTGATATTTAGACTTAATGTTAGCAGTAGCTATCAGACGAGGAAGACGGGTAACCCGGCCAGCAATGGTCTTAGCGAAGGTGTCCCAGTCCACATGCTGCGTGTGTTATTTGAAGCCGGCAGTTCCGGACTGCTGGTGAGAAGTTGGTGAAGGTGTTTGTGATAAAAATTGGAAAGTGATCGCTGCCGCAATTATCTTGAGAAACTTTCCATTCAAGAAACCCAAGACAGATTGCTGATATGAATGTTACATCAATGGCAGATGGACGAGTGTTGCTAGGCCCCATCCGAGTAGGGAGACGGGAATTTACCAATACACACGGAGAGTCGATAAGAAAGTCCGCGAGGATTCTCACTGCCGGTTCATTAGCAGCATTGATTGCCCCATCAGGTATGGTGAGAATTAAAATTACCATCAATCAGCGAAGGTTCTGGAAACTGAGAGAAAAAGGATTTCCAATCAAGTACAAATCAATGAAACTGAGGACGGACATAAATGCTGAAACTATTGTAATAGTATGAATACCGAATCTGACTTGCAGAGCAACTGCATTCACAGGGTGAACATTAGGAGGATAGACAATAGATAACTGTACTGCATGATATTGTTCACGAAATTTAAATAGCCGTGCCACTGTAAATTTTCGGAATCATATGGAGTTTGTTTGAATGTAGGAAGTTAAATTGTTATAGGAAGATGCATAGGCCCTACGTGTTTATTTATAGTCACAGCAAAGTTGACGTTCTGGAGCAATTACGGACTGTTAAATGTAAGAGGTTAACGAATGAAATACGTAGTTTACGTGATATTTAGACTGATTTCCCTCGAGTACAACCATTAGAGATGGTGCCCTCAGTAACATATTTGTTTTCCAAAACCTTCACTTGAAGTTAAATTACATTAAGGAATTTTGGCGGGATAATGTTACGCTGAAATATAAACGTATTTTGTGCCCCAACCTTGAAGTTAATGAGCTGGTATATGTGGGATGACGTTGTCGAGGAACTTCAGTAGATAGTATATTGCATAATCAATTTTGATCACTTTTGGACGACTTCTTCCAAATTACTCTAATATCATCCTTGCAAACTTTTTTGTGTCAGACATGCACATTTGCACAGCCTTTAAAAGGAATTTCAGCCCAGAACCTCCCGGACAATAGGTCGGAGCTACAAAAAACTGCGCCACACAATGTCGAAGTTATTCATCAAAACAACTTTAAAAAATGAAATATTAATCTCCTGGGCTCATAAAGGTTGTACAACACCGCGTCTCGATCAAAGAGCTACAATGTTAACATAGAGGGGCGGAAACGCTTCCAAAGTGAAGCCCAATTGAACGACTGTTTTGACCCAAGAAAACATGGCGAACAGCAGTGTGGCCAACATTATGTTGAAAATCCGTCATATGTTATAATAAAATCCGTTACTTTATAGCTCCACTATATTCTCGCTAAACACGGGAAAAATGCCAATAATTATTGTAATATATAATACTTTAATAATGTTTAAATTAGCATAATCGCTCTCGTCTCTCGACCGGATATAAGAGTCCGCCATTTTTCTAGGGTAAAAATACCACGTTCAATTGGGCTTCACCTCAGAGCCTTGGATATTGCTGTTTCCGCCCCTCTATGTTTACTGAATAGCTCGTTGGTCTCGATCACGGTCGTAGAAGTACAGGTCAGGACACTCGCCTATCTGCCAACGTAATTTGTTTGACCCCCTTGTTGTTTGGCTGCAGTTCGTCAAGTTACCGAGAATATTGTGTTTTATTGGCGCTTCAGTTAGGGCGGTCGGACTCAATCTCCGCCCACTTTTTTCTACTGTTAAATGTATTAAGTAAATAAAGATTGCTGGAGCCTTTTTTAAATTTGTGAGCGAAGGCAGTATTTCATAAATTGATAAATAATACGTTTTGATAAATTGTTTATCTTAGTGGGAAGGAAGTGGGCGGAGTTCGGGTCCGACCGCCCTAACTGAAGCGCCAATAAAACACAATATTCTCGGTAACTTGACGAACTGCAGCCAAACAACAAGGGGATCAAGTTTCCAGGCGAGTGTCCAGACCTGTTCTTCTACAGCCGTGGTTTCGATAGAGTAGTCGAAAGAAACTCCTGTATAATTTATTTCTCGCTGGTCGTTCTTGCTTTACGGATCGTCTGCTTGGAAAGTTCACAAACAAAGTTTTATATTCAATTAAGTTATCTAATAAAATAAAAAAACCTTCATCACATTTTTAGGTACTTACGTAAGCATCATTCTGACACAAGTACCACCTCAATATCTCTACCGATTAGAAAAGTATCATCGACTGATAGAAAACAAATTTAATGCCTTTTTAACCCCTTTGGGTGTCGAATTTCAAAAAATCTTAACTTCACACCTTAAATATTTGTTAAAATATCCAAGTGAAATAAAAAGCACGACGATAGCTCATTCAGTCAAAGCAAAATCGACCAGTCATTAAAAATCACATATCACTCCTGTACAGTACTGAGAGTTCAAATTTTGTAAAATCTTAAAAGCCGTTTTACGGACAGTTACGTAGGCCTAATCATCATCCTGAAGCAAAAATAAACTAAATATTTCGATGGCTTCGATATATATTGAAGATTTATCTAAAACACATTCCAGGTCTTTTCACCTTCTAAGAGACTGAATTTCGAAATACTCTTGTATCAAATGTTAGACTACATAACTGGTGTCTCTTGGACGTAAAAAATACTACAATAGTCCGTTGGGTTCAAGACATATCGATGATTAATTAAATAAAAACACATTTCATAACTTTTTACTCCTTTTTACCTTCTTAGGTGGGCAATCCCGAAAATTCGTGAAATTTCTTTTCAGGTATTTGAGTACGCGATCTCGGAAAATATATTTTAAAGGTATTTGGGATAATTACAAAACATCAATCTTAAGCACAGAACACTTTGATATCACTATTGGTTCGATAGATACGGAGGAATAATCAAAAACACATTTCACCCTCTTAATTAAAGAATTCCGAAATGTCCTGGAGTCATGCCATAGACATTTGTATACGTAACCAATTGAAGTAAAAATCACGACGGTAGTCAATTTTGTTTCAGTGATATGGACGATTCATACTTTACCTCTTTTTACAGCAAGGGGGTTGAATTGCGAAAAATCCTAAAACTACTTTTTGGGAATTTACGTAAGCAACATTTTTAAGTGAATACCAACTCTCTATCCAGAAGGATTCGGTAGATATCGATAGTTAATCGGAAACACATTTAAGGTATTTTCACCCCCTTAAATGTTGAATTTAGAAAAATACTTAAATTCGCTGATATGAATTTTTATGCGTGTCTTATTAAAGTAAAAAGCGTATTAAAGGCCGTCGAGTTCGAGCTCTATAGAGGGACAACAGTCAAAGCGATGTGCGCAGAACCCAATGTCAGACGACCGTCCCTTGGGCGGAGCTTGTGAAAGAGGAGGGGGTCAGTTGAGCTGTCAGGCTTTTTGTCCTTGCCTCAAAAAGAAAGGAAAAGGAGGGGATGGAATGTGGGGTTGGGAACCTGGGCGAAGGTCGTACCGAGGGGAGGGGGAAG
>PNEQ01004831.1:0-58142 GCA_003012365.1 Medauroidea extradentata
ATAATATGAGTGGTATAGGAATGCATACGTTACATACAGACATTCGTTTTCGTTTGTGTGTAAATATGTGTATTATGTAAGTAATTTGATTATTTTCTTCATAAGTATACAGGATGTTTTTAAAAAAACGGTAACTGAAATTGAAACTAACATAGTTACCAATGGTCAATATGTGTAAACATAATTTCTTGTTTTGTTACACCTTAGAGACGTTGGGCTATTTTGTACTATTGTTTGTATACTCTGATTCGTATATTACATGGACATATCAGCAATTCAGTTACCATTTTTAAACATCCTGTATTTGGCAATAATTTTCCAGTATGGCCCTGAAAATGTTGTAATAACTTGCAGAGAAGTGTAGTATTTTGTAATGCTGCTTTGTAAGTGCACGGGATTATGTTTGTCAATATTAGCCTCGGTCGATGCAGCACAGGCTCGTGTGCGGAAGGGCCATGATTTGATTCCCGATCAGGTTTTTTGGTTATATGCTGTTTTCCGGAATCAACCTAGGAGAATGCTGGGATTCTTTCTTGAGGGAATAGCTTCCTAGATTAGTTGTTTTTATGCTCGTCTCCTTATAACTAGTTTTTATGACTAAATTTTGACATTCTGAGCCAATCATGACTTGCATCAGTACTGAATAGATTTTTTTTTTGTAAATTGAAGTGTGCTTTAAGTCATCCATAATTTCTTATGTAAGACTGAGTTAATTCCTTATTACGATCTCACAGATCACAGCAGTACTGCTAAACTAATTTCACATTTAAGGGGGCCGCCTACCCCACGCTTCAAATGCGTTGCAGGTGCTCGTAAACAGGTTTTTTTTACGAAAATATTTCCACGTGTGCCTATTGTGCCAACGTACGAAAAGAAAACAAACTTCAGACAAGGTCGGAACCTCATTGTTAAGACGCCTCGCTCATTAAAACATTGTTTCTAAGCCCTCCAACGTGGCTAACAACGGCGTTTTCAGACTTCCGTAATTCAAAATGTACTTACCGGATGTATATGAAACTCATATTGTGACCTGCACTGAACTTAGTTGCAGACTTTCCATCAATAAAATTATATGGTCACCGCTTAGTGACCCATAGTAAAAACCGTTCGACGGTAACCTTGCACGCTAGTTCAGCGCTTGGCTCGTTGAGGCGACGCGGCATTTGAAGCGCGTTTCAAGGTCGACCTTACTGCTCCGTCGCTTTTGGGCCTCTCACGTGCGGGTAGGCGGCGTCCTTAAAAGGGCGTTCACGTGACAAAAATTCATAATTTTATATTTGCTTGGCTATAGTGTTAGTTTTATAGAAGTTACTTGTGACTACATTTTCCACTTGTAGAAATTTTTTAACTCTCATAGTTTTCCCACAGTGGCATACCAAAGTCAGAATTTGCAAGTTACAGGAACATAAGTTTAACAAAAGCCAAGTGACTTACTCGAATGAAATAATTTGCACTGAAGTTAGGTAATATGGGCTATATGTAGAGATGATGATATATCGCGGGAAAACTTGACTGTTTGCTGGCTTTCAACGCACGTTCAGGTTACCAGAAGATTACTGGCTTTAGCTTGTACTTGGAACTGTTGCCCTATTTGACTGAGCCAATAAGAATCCTGCTGTTGTAATATTTGATGCCTGTTATTGGTTTGAAGATAGCTGCGTTGGGTCAGGCGTACATTACCTAATCATATGTGTTGTAATAAAGTATAGCGTTTTCAAGGGTATGTTGGCACAAAAGATGCCAAAAGATTTAAAAACACACAATGTAATTCCTTTGTACTTAAAAAAAATCCGAAAATGACGAAAATGTACTTCATTTATGGCACATTTTTAAAAGGACAGAATTACTTTGATGTGTGTTTTTTAATTTTTTAGCATAGTGCCCATAATATCAAATTTCAGTGTAAAATATTTCATTCGAATAAGTCACTTGGTTTTTGTTAAACCTATGTTCCCGTAACTTGCAAATTCTGACTTTGACGTGCCGCTATGGGGAAACTGTGTGAGCTAAAAAAGGTTTACAAGCGGAATGTGTAGTTACAGGTAACGTCTATATAACTAACACTATGCCAGGCAAATATAACATTTTGAATTTTTTGCCACGAGGTGTTTAGCGCTGGTGAGGGGTGACATGAGGTGAGTATGGAGCAGCGCCGGAATGAAGGAGCGGGAGAAACGGGAGATCCCCGAGAAAACCCGCCGACCAACGGCATCGTCCGGCACGATTCCCACATGCGCAAATCCTGGTACCGTTCAGCCGGGAATCGAACCCGTATCGTCTTGTCGGGAGGCGAATGGTCTGACCATTCAGCCTCCGCGTGCCCTAGGGTTGTAGAGTTGTAACTATCCTAGGATAGTAAGTTTAAAAAAACGTACGGTAGCGCGGTTTAAACAGTAAATAAAACTAAGGGCGGCAGCTCCAAATCAACGACGAATGTCAACACATCCACATGAGACGATGGACACAGAATAGGTGACCGCGTGATGCACAACACAGTATGAAAGAACTCCCCTTCACAATGGAGGCCACCGCTCATGATCTCTAACCGCGGCAGTCCGCCAGAAGATTCTTTTTTTGTTACGGGATTCGGCCTCCGTCGTTACGGAAGGTTTTTTTTTTCCTATGCCCTAGTTCCCATTTCATCTTCCCTCCCTTTTTCGCTAGGCTCGTCCATCTCTTGGCTTCGTTCCGACCGGCCTGGATCGCGGGACTTTGCCTTCTTAATTAGGAAGACATATGGCTGGAATTAGTTATCTCTGCTCTCGCTGGAAAGAATGGCGAGTGCATTAGGGAAAATTAGGCATGCGCCCAGCCTTCGGGATAAAAAAAAATATATGTATAGGTCACCGTCGGAATATCTTACCGCTCCCTCGGGTTGCTGTTGGAATTTGTTAGGCGATTTTTTTTATGTTGTCTTCGTATGTACGCGTGATATTACGTCTCCCACGCTCTGACGTTTGAAATGTGAAGCTCCTTTGACTGGAAGGTGGGCGAGCTATTTTTATCTCGCAAGTGCCTTGACATTTCTTCGCACTCGGAATGGAAGTAACACCCTTCTCCTCGTCATTCCACGCCCTTCCTTCGTTTCGTGCCAAGATTTGTTTAGGTTTTATTTATCACCTCTTGTCGCATCCTCTTCAGTATATCAGGTTTCTGTTTCATTTCCCCCTTCGCCTTTAAAAATATTACAGTGCTATTTTTAATAATGTTTTCCAGAGGTCATTTTATTTTTTTTTGTGTGTGTGCAAATTCGGCAAGCTTTCAGCAGTACCATTTATTACAGAGCAAAATTACGACTTTAAAAATGTATAATCATTTACTTAACATGGTAATTCAGTACGGACTTAAATATTATAAAAGTTTTAGGAGTTTTATTTTATCCGTAAAGTGCATTTTGTTGGAGTAATAATACTCTGAAAAGAAATTTTTGAAATTAAAAAGACATTTAATTAAAAAATATTTCGTGCGAAGTAACGAAACACCTGACAGTATATATAATCAATTAAATATCAAGTTCTTCGTTACGGATATGTGTCTGCTTATAAATCTGTTGAATTTCAATATAAATTCAATGCTTGTATTAAATTTCGAAATAATTTGTTACGTAATATATGTCTACTGTACTACTTAAATTTATCAAGAACCTTTGTTTTGGTAATTCATTCGTTAAGTCATGGGTCAGATGCCTTCTAGTAAGTTCCGGGTCGCTGGATCGAATCCCGCTTCCACCAAAATTGTTTGTGTATTTGAAAAACACAATGTGTATTGCGTCACGTGGCATTAGCAATCCCTAGATATAGTCTTAACTCCCATGTAAAAAACGAACGAGAACCTTAATATTGAGGCAGTACGAGGGAGGTGAGGTGAATTTCTGTCTTCCTAGGTTTCCCATTGCTGGCCTGATTGCAGCCCGAACATCTCTCGTTGACCGGCTTGCTTAAGGCTATTCAAGACTAGCGAATATCAGCACTCTTTCATATTCGTATGAAACTCGGAATATATGCTCTGGATCACGTAAATAGACAGCTAAAGCGGCCACATACTCTGTATATAGGCTAGTGCGCGGTCCCTGCGTGCTTCAGTCTGAGGAAGGGAGAGGTTAGGTCGCTTGAGCTCTCCACCCACATAAGAAAGGCGAGTGTAAGAAATTGTCACGTCGTAGAAGATGACACACACTTGTCACTGCACACATATACTACAGTGAGTCGACAGTTCTCATTGCTATAAACTTGGTATCGCTGTAATCAGGATGAATGCTGCTATTGGTCAAAAACTAAATATTTGAATGAAATAAAACGGTATTCCTTTTTAGTGCACCTAAGATGTCGCTAATTTTCCACATTAAAACTATTATTTTCAGCAATATTTAAAAAATACGAAGATGTGTCCTTTCATGTTTTAATAACTTTTGTCCATTAGGCCGCGACATCTAATCTTAGAGTAAATTATTTCATTTTAGTAAGTCTGATAGTTTTCCGTAGTTGTATGCGCCCGTAGTCATACATATTTTGACTTTGACGTGTCGTTATTTGAATACTATGCATGCTAAAATTTTTCCATAAGAAGAAAATGCAGTCTCAAGTGACGTGTACAAAACTGACATAATTTCGTACTCAAATAAAATTATTAGTTTCACTCTTGACCAGCTTTAACCAATGTCATAACAATTTCACACTTTCATTGCAAAACACCTGTGACAGCAAATGATTTTCAAAATAAAATGTTTCATACCCAGACATTATTTAAATCTGAAATGCAGGTCCACGAGGTTTAGAAATTATTTTTTCTCCAGTTTATTTTTATAACTAAGAACTAAGTAATAAGTACCCACGTGAGCCACCCCCGTCACTAACATTATCGCCATTGCAATAACACAGTTACAACTGTATGTTCGCCATACATCGACTGTTTTATGTTATCCAGATGGCTGACTGTCAGTTAATTACAGAAATAACACCATAGTAATAATTTACTTATTGTTTACATGCCACAGGTATTCGCCATACTTGCACTCAGTGGCGGAATTTGAAACATATTTAGGGGGGCGTCCTTATGTGATTTTATGGATTGTGAAAATTACCAGCCATTTCAAAAGCTGTTTTTTACTGTTACAGAACATTAAAAATAACATAAATACAAGGAAGACACATTAGGTGTACTTGTATCATTGATTGTAGAACAAAACTCCTGTTTCTTTGTGGCGACTGGGCATACTTTGGCTATGTAATATTCTTGAACAAGATTTTACCGGGCTGAACCCCCTCCCCCCTAAATCCGGCCCTGCTTGCACTCGAACAACCGTACTGTCTGTAGAACCAGTGCAATAAAACTTGCCTGCGGTGCGCAAGCCGGCGAGTACAAGTCACTATTGGAACACTAAATTGCACTGCACTCGGCGAGTCATTAGAATACGCTACATAAAACTATTACAGAGATCAATTAATACACACCAGTTAACTATTTAACAGAAAAATTTTTAATTTGTCCTGCGTCTTGCTGCTAGTATTGTCTTTGTCCGACTTGACTGATGATGTTGACGGTAGGTTGTGATTACCAGAAAATAGTATCTGAAATTGGGTTTTTGATTTTCTTAAGAAATAATTTGCATTATGCACGAAACTATATCAAATGTTTACTGCTGGAACACAAATAAGAATGAATAAACGTGTTCTGACGTTGGCAGATTTGCACAAGGAAAAAAAAAACGATGGATACAGAGGGTGACTATTACGTACTGCGCAGGCAAACACTTGGAGTCAGTGTACATGAACCCTTGTTGTAGTAAGGAATGTACACGTAGTCACAGTTGCTCATAAACATTGTTTCCGCCATAAGGAGCAATGTATTTCACACGCATTTTTAAGAGCAATAAAGTATAAATGATGTATCCAGTGATAAATATACAATGTTTATCTTAGTCTACGTTAATTGGAGAACAAAATTTTACAATGAAATGTGAACTTAACAATATGATTGCGTTTTGCAAACACAATTCTGTGAGTACCGACTTCGCCTACTGTTTGTGGGTGGAAACCATTGTTGTGCTAACATTGTTTAATTAATACGTTAATGCTGGTGTCTGCCATTATTTTACATTTTGTGTGTAAGTATGTTCCTTTTATTTCTGTTACCATGCAGCTGCATATCGTCAGTGACGTACACATGCGTAAATAAATAATGTATGTGGTCGTATTTTCACGTTAGTTCGCTAGGTTTGTCTGCATGAACAATAATTGTTGATTAACCACATAATGCAAATATGAAACATAGCCCATGAAACGTAACAGTAGCAGATTTATTTCCCTTACCTGGTCGCTTTTTACACCCGACACGAATGCAACACACGTAACAGTTTTCATTCAAATCTGTTTAATCAACAGTATTAATACCACGGCCCAGAAACCGTACTCGATCTACTTGAAAGAGTAGACATTACTAGTACGCAACTGTAATGCCATATTACGTATGTTGTACTAGAACAGAAGGATATTCTGCGCTGTTCTAACCTGGTTTTATAATGCAGGTCGATCGATGACTGAAATATACAGCTTCTGCTGATTTTGTCGCACGTACTACTATTTGTGTGTATTTTATGTGCGGTCGGCAGAAACCGTTAAGGCTCGGTTTTAGTCGTCATATTGAATTTTATTATTTTTCACTTTTTTGGAATTCTGAGAAGAAAACTGTTGAATATGCGATTATACCTCAAATTCTATTCACATTTCGCTACAGTACAGACCTTGCAGTTTAGCCGTTAACTTATAATAACGCCGCAATTTGTCGGGTAAATTATGAATATAAAAAAATTTGCCATACAAATTGCGGCGTAATTATAAGTTAACGGCTAAATCGCAAGGTCTGTACTGTAGCGAAATGTGAATAGAATTTGAGGTATAATCACATATTTAACAATTTTCTTCTCAGAATTCCAAAAATCGAAAAATAATAAAAATCAATATGGTGACTGAAACCGAGCCTTAAACATCCAACGATTGGACAGATCTGTCACGTGATCAATACTACCGAGTAGATTATACTTACTATGTTTTCGAAAACGCCAACTGAGAGTTGTTTGTGTTGGGCTACAGCAGGGCTACAGTAACGATTTATTCGCGCAAAACTGGCCTAAATCGCAGACTTCAAGGAATTTCCAGCATGCCATCTCATGTATACTTCTACCTCCGTGAGTGGATAGAACTTTTTCTGGCAACTGTAGGCGAGGATTTTTTTATTTAAATGTTAAAACTTATCTTTTACTGCGTTCTCATTTTGTATATTATTTTCCTTTTTTTTTTTTTTTATTTTAGATCTTGGAAGATTTAATCATGGAAAGAACCGGCGTAGAGGTAAAGAAACATTCAAATTTTTGTCTCTTTTCTTTGCCGAGTGCGTATCAGCGAACCGCCGTAATGGATATGAGTTTTATTACTCTCGGGTTGATGCAGCAGGAGTTTTTTTTTTTCTCCCATCATAAGACTCATGTGCCTTGCATACACCGGGCAACGGCCAACCTCGCTCACCAGAATGTAAAGAAGGAATAATAAAAATATAAAAAGAAAGAAGTGCGCGCTCTCATTACCTCGGCGAGACCATTCATTGGGCGTGCGTACTCATTGAGGCTTCCTTCCATCCTTTTACCCCCGTCCTCCCTCCAACCACACCCTTTCTCCCTTTTTTTTAACGCAATGGTTCCGTGTTCCTTAAGGCCCTTTCACATGATTAAATGTTTATTGAATTCAATCCATTGAATAGCACAACGATTCAAGAAATTCGATTTACAAAACATTGACGAGACCACTTGACAAGTGATCACACAATTATTGGACAAATGATGCATAAAATAAATAATGTTGCTATTTAAAATTATGTACTAATAATATATTATAGTTGATTGCAGTCAGCAAATTTTTTAGTGTAAATTTTTGCTTAAAGATGTTGGACAAGTCATGTTAACAAAATACAATTGATTTGAATACGTTATACCAAAACTAATATAGACTGTAATTCTGTCAGAATATGTTCTTCTGGTCATAGGGCTGCAGGCATTACGTAAAACGCATTTGGCTTAGCCAAATATTTTTTATGTACTTTTATAAGCAACATACGCATATTTTTATTTTTAATATTAAATATCTTAACCAATAAATAATGTCAGAAGAAAACCTCTTCTGAGTTCTTAAATATTTTGATTCAAGAAAATTTCAAACACATCGGAAACTAAAATCTTTCAAATTCAATACCTTCTGGTCGCTGTTTCGACATCAACGTGGCCTCATACGGCGTTCATTAAATTGAGGCTGTGTCTCAAATAGCCCAGAGAACACTCTCTCGCACCCTCTTGACGTCACAGAGTATATACTCTCTGCTGTCCCAAATTCGAGGGAGAGTGGGCGAAAGGGAGAGTGAGCCAGAGTGAGCGAGGATGCTCCCTCTCGCCCACTCTGCGGGAAGACATCTTTGTTTTCTTTCAAATTCAAACCATAACCTAAAAGTGGAACTGGAAACCGTGGAAAACATTTACTGTGAGTTTTCTGCACTCATTTATTTTCTCAGCTTTCCTTTTATCAAGCTAGGTTGCAGTGCTTTGAGGGTGCATCCGAGGGTGGCTGTCTCAATTTAATGGAGGAGTGAACCAGAGTGGGCGAGAGTGAGAGTGTGGAGTGAGAGTGAACACACTCTTATTTGAGACCCAGCCTGAATTCAAGAAATTTGAAGCAAAGTTTGATAGTGTGAGAAGGCCTTTAGTTTATACCACCTGTCTTTGGGTATGGTATGAAGGGGGATGTGCTGTAGGAAGGTTTGGGGGGGGGGGTGGAGGCGCTTGTTCTTTCGCGCCATTTTATTATCTCGCACCTTCCCTTTCCCCGTCGACTCCTCGAAAGTCGTTTATCTTGATGAAACGCACGTCGGAGTAGTGGGTAGGTGGTCTTGTTGGGGTTTGTAGGAAAGGTTGCTGCCAGGGGTGCACCTTGTGGGAGGGGAAGGGGGGGGGAGCTTTCTAGTCTCTCACGTTTGAAGGATGTTCTCCTTGGAGCGGGGTAACGCTGAAGCTCTGGGCGCCTGGTTCGCCGGGGAAGAGGTGGAAAAGTTCCAGAGGTATGGAAGGAAAGAAATGGTAGTGGGAAAGGGGTGAAAACGGGGAGATGGAGGCTGTTTGCGCACCAGCTCTCGAGAACCTTGTGGGTATGCATTTTCCATCCCAACCGGCATCGCTGAATATTATTTAGGACAGAAGAGCTGAAGCACGATTTAAATTTCTATAGGCTATTTGTCGTAATGTGAGGGTTTTATTGGGGTCCATGTACCACGAAGTATACAGGCTGTTCCCAGGCTTATTTAAAGTATTACCTACTTGGGTTGTGGGTAGTATAGGCTGCCCACTGTCAAGTGAGCACTCTAAAATATGGTAGTTTATTCCCCCTTTTCAGCCAGTTTTTTATCTTTCTGCCTTGTGTAAATCCCAGTATAGAAGTGTAAGTAATATCCTGTACTAAAAATTAACTTCTGAGGCTTAAATATTATTAATGACAAGGCACTCTTTAAAAGTTAGTGTTAACTTTACCTTGAACAGCATATATACTAGAAGACAATACCCGACACGGACGCAATTCGTAAATGATTGCTCCTATAGAGCATTTCACACTTAGATTGCGGTATGGAGTTACATGAGCATTCCCTCTCTCTCTCTCTCTCTCTCTCTCTCTCTCTCTCTCTCTCTCTCTCTCTCTTCAATGCACAGTAGCTGCTATAAGTACTGTCCTTGTTTCGGCATGCGCTGTTGCCAAAAATTTCATGTCGTAACTTTGATCTTAAAATTTCGGCATATTATACTGCATTGAAACACGCATAGGGTGATAAGTTTTTTCATCATTTGCACCATCCTAAGGAGTTTCAAATATTCGAAAACATGAAATTTGTACTTACAGTTCATGCATCATTAAATATATCACATCCTAACTTAAGAATGAATAACCAAATTGTATTAAAATTTTTATGGTGTGTAACGTCTTATATCTGGACCCCAATGAAAAAATCAGAAGACTAAAAATTTTCTTTCTTAATTCTATAGAAAAGTTTTTATAACCTAATGTGCATTTTATTACAGACTGAAACTTTTAAAAGTTGGTCAGTGAGAAACAATTTTACTATTGAAGTTAGATGAATGATGAAAGTGAGACTGTTATTCATAATAAGCTGAATTAGTTTTTAAAAGAAACACCACAACAATTGGTTTAACCGTTCTATTGCTTATAACGTGAATTGTGTTGCATATTAGGTTAACACGCTCACCCTGTAAACTAAGACATCTGACGGATGCACGAAGTTAAGTTATCTTTACTGATTGAGAGGTTCTGTCAGGATAGGATAGTTAATAACATACAGTCTTCCTTTAGTAAGCAGATTTTTTCCCATATCTGAAACTAGTTCAGGAGTGCATCCAGTAACGGATTTCGAAGCAAACTTGTGTTAATATATATTTGTATGTAAACTGAAACACCCAAAAACACTATAGGCAGGCTATGAAGGAGGGAGCGAAAATTGTGTTGAACGTATTACATACTGTGACGCCGTGTCCGGTGAGAGTGAGGTAGGAATGAAGCTGTGTCGGAATGCTCTGGGCGCCACCCGGTCGCCGGGAACACGAGGCTCGATGGGTCGTGGTCTGTTCGTGCCGGATGCCCCTCTCTCACCTGGCGAGTCGAAACAGCTGCGTATCGGGGAAAACAGGGAGGACCTGGAGAAAACTACACCTTACATGGACACTTATGGGGAGGTCCACACCCCCCCCCCCCATACCCTAGGGTTTTAAGCGAGCCAGTTCCAATGGCGAAACAAAGTTAAAACTGGGTCGGATAGTTGCACACGTGCGTTACGTTTCTCGGTGGACGAATCAGAGTCCCGAAGCACACCACGTCTCTCTTGTTCCGTCCGTCGCGGCCGCTGCTTCAAGACTGCCTTCTTCATGTACTGGTAGAGGGAGGGGGCAGCAAAGCCATGTGTCCTGCACTAGCAGATGGCCGGGATGGTAGGTGTCACACGTTGGTGTCAAGCACACATGCCCTGCCACCGTCACTGATCTGCCACACACACTCAAGTATCGCACATCTGCCATTACCACCTGCCACTGACACACTCTGCGAACACCTGCCGCGACCAGGTGCAACTCCACCTGGACTGTGGCCTGGTACAACATACGCCCCCCTCCTGAAGACGACTGGTCACGGCGGGTGTGTGCATTCGCTATGTACTTTGCTGCAGGTGTCGCCCCCGACGACTGAACACTAGGGTCTGCTGTGGGTCGAAGTCTCCGGCTTCATCTTCTGAATCGTCGGGTGGTGCACAGCAGGTCTGCTGTTTCTGTCGTGGGCGAGGTCGTAGGTTGTAGGACTCCCTTCGGTGTCTGTTGGTATGGATCGAGGGAGTAGACATTGGGGTGCCGGCTATCGGTAACACCAGCATGTCCTGGGATGTTGTGGTCTTTACGTCGGTGTTATGACACCATTAGTAGCTTGGTTCACAATATTAATTTTTTTTTTTGCTTGGCTTGTCTTTTTTTATTTACTTATTTTATTAAATGTGAAAATATAGGGGATATTCGGTCTACTGTGTGTTACAGAATATGAGTGACAATTGGACTGTTAACACGTAAGGATTCCAGAATCAGTGCAGCAATTTTATTATATTCATAATTTACTGGACTTACTGCAGACTAATTTTATGTTGACAGTTAAATTGTCATGCATGTAGTATACTGCTGTTCTGGTATAATAGAAAATGTCACATTTTCCTTCTCAGAATTTAAATTTAAAAAATATCCAATGTGTCAAGTATGGAAGCCATTACTGAAATTGGTACTTTAATACTATCACATTCTGCAGGATTGCCGGATACTCATTCTGGGAACATCTGTATTGTTTGTCTGCGTTACCTCAGGTGTGCTTTGGTTAAGGGCACGGTGTAGCCTACAGCAATTTTCATCGCCATATTTAAATTTTTTATTTCAACCATATATTATTATTCTGATTTTAGACACAAAATGTGACAAAATTTTGCTTGTATGATTTTTTTTTATTGCTCAAAGTTTTCGCGTAATGGCTTGTTAAAGTCAAAATTTGTATGTTTCTGTTTATGGACTACCCAACTGACATACCAGACTGAAAAAATTCACAGTGGATAAAGATGTTGCAGGCTACAAATTCACGTACATAAAAACAAAGAATAAAATCTTTTTGTGTTTAAATAAAAATGCTAAAATTTAAAATATAAATTTTAAAAATTCAATAATTTTTTTTAAAAATACAAGTTTATTTTATTTTGTTGTTTAACGTAGTTGAATTTGTAGTCTATGAGTAAGCTTAAATGCTGGTAGCTTGTAGGATTTTGCTGATCACGTTGGGGTCGTGTGTTTGTCCAGGTGACGGTGAGCGACCTTGGGGAGCCTCCACTGTCGTCGTCGACCCGGGTCGTGGTGGCCGTCGAGGATATGAACGACCATGCGCCACAGTTTGATGAGACCCTCTACAAGGTGGTGATCCCAGAGTCGACCGGCAACAATCTGCCTCTGTTCCAGGTAAGTCTCCTGTTGCAAGCTACAGTTCTTACTTACTCTCTGGTTTCTGGGTACTGCATGACCGTAGCGACACATGTGGCTACTGTTCAACTCTGGGCCACCCCTGCATGACACTGGTACACTTCATCTTCTTCTGCGTAGGGTGTCAGACATCATGATGTAAGGAACAGGGAATGAACTGTATCAAGAAATATACAACACTAATTTTTATTTGCCCAAATTTCAAATGTAATTTTTTAGTGAACTTCTGCCAAGCAAACTAGGTAGGTGCTTTAACTTGAAGCACACAGGACATTTAAAGTTGGTATTTGTCAACGGTATTTTCTAAAAATCATAATGTGTGACATAAATAAAAATAAAAATGTTGTTTTGTTGCTAGATCACAAAAAAAAAATGGCTTTGTAACCTTGGTCTCAAATCCGAGAAGGGCATCATGTTATTCAAATCGTATTAACATACATGTGGTGATAGATTTATAGGAGTATAATTTCTTATATTTTTTGCTTGTTTCGAAGTTATTTCATCTTTCTTCACATTATTGTTTTCTAGTAATTTTATCAGTATCAGACGCACTAGAAATAAGCAATGGGCAGTACAAACAAGAATAATCAAAATTTTATTAGTAGTGTGTAAGTCTACAGTATTCAGTGAATTATAATTTTCATTTTGATTTTGTGATTTGGTGAATATCCTTGAAAAAGCTATCAGAGAAAAGGAATTTAAAATTACGGAGACCTTTACGATATTCTGTAAAACTGACCTATGCAATACAAGTTATTGATCAGACCAGTACTATGTATTTTCTGCAGAGCAGAGAAACGCCAATTTTTTATGCGTCAAAATTAAAAATATTATTCTGAATGTTTTGTTTCAGGCTTGCTTTACATTTGTTTAGAATTTATAAAACATATTACAGTACATTGAATATATTATTTTGATGATGGATTTATTCATTTCGAAATGTCACAAATTTTGCTTTGTTATTGCCTGCCAGATTTTTTTTCCAATGTCTGAATTGCTGAAAAGGCAGTATAAATAAATATCAATTTATGAGAACTTTTTTCTTCTTCAAATCAGTTCAAAGATTTTTTTAGTATTCCATGCAATGCTTTTCTGTATTTTGTACGGATCTGGGTTTTATTCTAACCTAGTTCCTCTGGGTGTGCTGAGTTTATCATCACAGTCAGAGGCATAGCCAGGGTATTTTTGGGGGGTGTGTTCTTAACTCCCCTTCTTTTTTTTTCCATTTTGTCACAAAAAATATCACACTAAAATATTAAAAACATTTTGGCCAGTAAAATATTCCATGTTTCATTAGGGAAAACTGCTTAAATTGTACTATTTTGCACCTTGAAGTACTAATTTTCCCGGGTAGGACCCCGGATCCCTACTTTAAAGGGGTGGTTGGTATTCGATATATTATTCTCAGGTTAAACCCCCTTATTACACAAATCCTGGCTATGCCACATATCACAGTTATAGATGACTGATTCATTTATTGAACATGAATGTTCCAAATTTAAAAGTTTATTATTAAATTTTGAGAGTTTTCCCTTCTACTTTACTAAGTAAAGTGATTTAATATTGTCCCTAGCAAACATATAAAACTGTGCAGATATACAAATGAAGCCTATAACGCTGAATGTAGTATGTTATTTGCTCAGACAGAGTCAACACGGATGAAAAAATAGGAATATATCCCTTTACACCAGGGATGGGACTTTTGCTGTCTTTCAGCCTGAAGAAAACATAAGCTTCTCGCCTAGAGGAACAAAATATATTTCATGAACATAAGTTCTAAAATGCACCTTTTATACACTGCAGTTCACAGTACATGATGTATAGTACATAGTGTGCAGTTTGGGTCATGTTACTACTGCAGCTATTATTGGCTACAACATACCAGATGAGTCATATTTTATTGGACGGTAGGCATTATCAGATGTAGATCCTTCAACAACGTGATCCAGCCTGCGCTCTATGCACTGTAAGTTATGAGACCTGTCGTACAGTAACGGTGTGTTGTCGGGATTGTGTTCATATAAAAAATTTTTGTTCCTCTAAATGTGTGGATTATTTCCCCAAAATATTGACACACAATTTTGAAATCATTCTTTATAGGTAAATGAGATTTTTTTAAAACTCTATCTTGAACAGGATTAATAAATACGATTTCATTGTGTCTGCTTACAGATGCTACGTTTTGAGAAAAGGGAAATATGTATGAAGTAGAACCTTGTTATAATACGTGATGTGGAAAGCGTAAAAGGCCATTTTGTCAGAATAATTCAAAATTGGATTTTTACTCTGTTCTGTTAGAAAACAAACGTGTAAACAGTTTAATACATTAATTTCCTTTTTGCCCCCAAAATTAACGAGATATGAATTTTCCCAAATTTTGATGAACCAAAAATAAACTTTTCATTTTAGAGTCTTTGTATATTGAATATATATAAATCCTTACTTTCTGACATTATTCTTGGCTTTTTTTTTTTTTTCGTATAATTGTTGCCATCTTCTAGATTTGAATGGTAAGGGAGGAGGTACAAGGTCATAAACATATTATAATGTACCATTTTTGTTAATGAGCAAAATTATGATAGTCTGTTTATAAAATGGTTGCCACTGGCATACTTCAACACACAAAAACTAAGTTAGGTTTTTATTTAAACACATCAAACACAATGTTTAACATTTGTTGGGTGGGGAGAGACTCAGGCCTCTCCACTTGCCCTCCTTTATGAGTACCCTACATTGACATTAGTGATGATGACCCAGAAGACGACAATCATGAAACTTCAGGCTACAAGTGGGGAATTCACTCTGATACTTACAATACACACAATATATCTTACTTATTATTTATGCACAGCTTAAGTTTCTGAAGACACAGTAACTTTGCAACAATTTAATATAAATAACAGACTGATTGACTGTAAACCAAATTATGAAGTAAGAAGTTACTTTGGTGTAAAGTCTGCCTATTGATGGGGAAAAAATATACAGTTTAATTTCCTGCTTACAAATTTTTCATGCACACGACACATTTTTTTTTCTCAGATCCCGTGAAAAATGTTATAACCGGGATTCTACAGTGCACTATGTTTGCAAGCTTGTTTATAATAATAGGTGGCAGAAGGAAGTAATTTGTTCAAAAACATAAGCAAAATAGTACTTTAAAATGTCTCTCACCCACCCTCTCCCCTCCCAATCCATCTTTTCCTACATTTCCATTTGAAAATTATATTAGTTTATTTGCAGGGGAAAATATGGATGATCACACCCAAAGTGTCAAACCACGTTGCAAGATATTTTTTACAAATAGTAATTTACGCCCTTCCCCTCAAAACTTATTCTGCCATGTTTTACAAATAAAATATTTGTAATAAGATGAGTTGTTTCACGTAAAATATAAGATGTGCGACACACTACAACATTGTTCTTGAGCAATGCAAGGAATTATTTCTTAAGCAGTAATGTACAAACATAAAAGTCTTTAAGCACCTTACAAAGGGAAAATATTTTGTAAACAATTTAAATGTCAGAGGCATTTAGATAGGCGGGTAGAGCGTAATGTCTCTTCGAAATTAGAAATTAAATCAAAGGTTCATGTAAACAGGAAATAGGAAAGGCTTTGGCTTAAAACCATTAAACTATTTGTCTGCAGTCATTTTGGGAAACCATGGAAAAACTAAATCAGGATTGCCGGGTTCGGGAATCGAACGCAGTTCCTCCAGAACACGAGTCTTGAAGCATGTAAAAGAATCTATAATGTAGTGCACATTGAGTCTTACAAGACTGTTATTGTTTGTCTAAGAAGTTAACAAATGACGAAGAAACTATTGGTTAGTTAAGGTACCTTTTTCGCCAGAAACATCAGTTTGTTCTGAAATAATTTGGGTATATACCAACTATGAAACAAAAATATGTTACTAACATAATAGTTGCCTGTAAGTACATGATTAGTTTTTCATTCAATTCCATCTTGACTAGAAACAAATATATGACCTTTTTTGAGACAAGATTGTATTGCATACAGTGCATGGTTATTATACAGTGTCCATGGTAATGCGAACAATTTTGAAGTTTATCTTGCTTTTAATAATAGTAAAAAAATACAGGCTGTATCTTTATTGGTGTAAAACATTTTGAAGATATGTTCCTCAAACCAAAACAAATAAAAAAGTTTTTGAACTTTGGTTTGAAAACAGCTTATTTCTGAGTTATATAGAGATTTGTAAAATCATAATAGCAACATGTGTATGCAAAGCACGGTCGTAGAAGTATAGTTCTGGACACTCGTCTATCTACCAATGTATTTTGCTGGATCCCCTTGTTGTTTGGCTGTAGTTCGTCAAGTTACCGAGAGTAATGTACTTTTTGGCGCTGTAATTTGGGCGGTCGAACTCAAAACTCCGCCCAATTTTTTTCCATTGTTAACATTATAAAGTAAATAAAGATTTCTGGAGCCATGACTTTAAATTGTGAGTGAAGGAAGTATATTTCATACATTGATTAAAAAATACATTTGGTAAATTGTTTATCCTAGTGGGAGGGAAGTGGGCGGAGTGTGAGCCAACCGCCCTAACAGCAGCGCCAAAAATGCATAGCTTTATCGTGAACTTAGTGAACTACAGCCAAACAACAAGGGGGTTAAGTTTCTAGGCAAGTGTCCAGACCTGTTCTTCCACGGCAAAGCAATAGATAGGAAATGGATTGTAATTGCTTCAAGCTTGTAATAGTAATTGTAGGTAACCTTCCTCCATGGCCATGCAATATTACACAATGCACGTCTGAGGGGGCGATTAAATATAGCCTTTTATGGGTGCAACACAAAATTTTCACCTGCGTTGCGTCTGGTTGCGCTGCATTGGAATTATATTCTCATGTAATGCCATACAAGAAGCATTTAACTTGCTCTGCACCCGCGTTGCGCTGCGTCGGTCCAAATAGCAGACGTGGCAATATTTAATCGGCCCCCTGATGTACTCATGACCACGGCTATAGAGGAACAGGTCTGGACACTTGGCGTTGAAAATTGACATTTGTATGACTGATTGGCACCACTGGTACTCTGGTGATGCTTTAACATTGCGTAAATGGATGTACAAGGAGCAAGCTCATGCCGGAGCTGCTAGGAGCACTGCTAGTATGAAAAGAGATGAGAGAAAAGTACAGATGGAGCATTAGCAGCCTATATTGAGGCCAAGCTGACTTTGTTTATTCAGTTTGCAATATGGCGGAGTACAATTAGCTGTTCCTGTAAATGTATTGAGAAACAAGGTTATGGTTGGGCAACCCACAGCCACATTATACACGTTGCTGTGGTAATAAACAAAGTTTTTCAATTATCAATATGGCGGATTGGGTCCTCCCCCTTCTGTTTCAAGACCTCGCCCTAGAACATACCTTATGCTCCATCTGTATGTTTCTCTAATCTCTGAGTACGATGCTATATTGCATTGTAAAACAACACTTCTTTGCTAGTGGCGCTTTCAGTCATAGAGGAGTCAACTCAATAGCATTGGTAGATAGGCTAGTGTCGAGACGTGTAATTCTAAGACCGTGCACATAACTCTGTTCCATCACTCACAACACAGACGTTGGCAATGAACACAAAATGTTATATGAATGAATAACACGTGTGGCCATGGATGTAGGTGTCTTATAGATGTTATTACTGCTTTGCGTACACATGTGTCTGCGTTATGACTTAACTGTCACTGTGTAACTAAGTTATTAGTGGTTTTCAAATACACATTCACTTAAACTTGTTTTGTTTGTTTTTTCGTGAGAAATACATCTTAAAAATTGCTGACACCAATAAAGATACACCCTGTATAGGTAAATTATCTTTGCCTCAATGTTAACTTTAGTGTATGGTGAACTCTGTGCTCTGTGTTTATTACTTACTCTGCCACATTTACTAACAAATGGTGGAACAGTAAAAATTTTCTGGAAGAAAACAGTGACCAGTACTTCAAAAGTGTTCACTTTACTGTGAATAGCCTATGTTGATTGGTACGAGACACTGGCAGGTATCTGTATTTCACAGACAGCACTGCATGACATAGTAAGAAGTCTTGTGCTCTTGTCACTTCTCGTTCACACATGTTTGAGCTTTCAACACCAGTTTTCTGTTTCATAATTTTTCGACATACAAGTATGTGTACCGTGGCATGCTCCAAACACTTTTATTTTTTGAGCCAGTCGTTCTTCACCTTGGTAATGCATGTCACAGATTTGCCCGTTTTTTTGTGCACTTTGCTTGTTTTTTTGTCTAGATTAGTTATTAAAAAAAATTTTTCTAAATTGTTATTTTTGTGTTGTTTCAAGACTGGTTTAGCCAAAATACATACCATTACATTGTAAAGAATGAACCTGAATTCTGATAAAAATTATTCTTCTACTAAAAGTGTGATTTACTTTAATATGATTAAAAATGTTTATGTCGGCAGAATTTGATTAAAAATATCTTGAAAGTAACTTTGTAAATGTGCACATTTTTTCAGTGCTAGATCTTCTCTTTCCGTAAAAATATATATCGTAGACTTATTTTTTTACCCAATTTTGGTCTATATAACATCAATGACAATGACTATTAGAAACATCTTTACAAATGTGGTTTATGTTTTTAATATTTTTAATTAATTTTTTTTAAATTTTACGACATAATATGTTTTAGGCCACTATATTTCCACGTATAGCAACTACATAACTAAGGTGGTTGTAATAATAGTAAAAAATGTTTTTGTAAGCATCAGCGCAAACTGAGTCCAACTAAGTTTTGAATGTTATTTAATTTATTTTTAAAAAGAATTTATGTAGTATGTATGTGTCTGTGTATTTTTTAATTAAAAAAAAAAACATTGTGTACAAAGGAAACACAGCCCTTTAATAATTTAATTTGGTGTTACCTGAAAATATATGGTGTTCATGTCACCTGACAAATGTTTTGCAACCATACAGTTTCTGGTTATCTATCCTTTTCATAGTATCTAGTGTTATGCAGTCTAAAATGAAAGTACAAATGTGGTAATATCATATTCCGTAGCACAGTTCGTAACAAATTGCATATTACAATTAAAAATACATATGTACTCACAGGATACAGTGGAGCTTGATAGTTACACATATCAACAGGACGACATACAAAGCATTTCATGACGTTTTGCCGAACAAGTTGGTTTCTTCAGGTGAAGATTAGGCAATTATGTATTTCAGTATGTCATTGGTTGCCTCACAGTGGCGAATATTCCATGGAACCAAGGGAACCATTGGTTCCCTACTTCGATATAGAGCAAATAATTGTGAGTGGTCTAGTAAATTATGGTATTGTTAAATGTATATCAACGTTATTTAAACAAATATCGTATCTGTAGCGATGATGCGTTCCCGTTCTGTTTCCATAGGCGTTGGCCTTTTTTTCTTCATGTGTGCTCTGTGCCACAGCCTTCCTCCAAGCCTCCTCGCTGCCACCCCTGCCTCCCGCCTCTCCTTTGAGGAACGTTTTGCCAGCACTTCGGGTATTTCCGTGTGCACTTGGGACAGCGGAGCAGAGGGAACCAAGCCAGTCGCTCGGTTCCTCTGAGAGTACGGAAAGTACGCATTTGTGCGAGTTTTCAAAAAAAGAGCTATATAAAATTAGTTTAGTTTTTTGTTTTATCCGTTATTTATACTAAGTGGTGTTATACCTTCCATCAACGTCTGGATGGCCGAAGACGAAGGTAAATTGCTCGCTTGTTAGACGTGTACAGTTATCAGCTTTGCCTGCACTTTGCTTGTTGGCCAAGGGAACCAAGACAGTCTTCTGCGGGCGCTGGTTGGTTGAAGCGATGGAGGGGACTTCTGGAGGGGTGCGACAGGAAGAGGGGATGGCAGCGAGCAGCTCGACGGAGGGAGAAGTGCTAGTAAACAAAAGCAGAGATTTTCAAACTTGTAACTGCACTGTAGAACTGCTCACTTCTTCTTTCAGCGGTAACACATTTGAACAAAAAAGAGTAATAATCTTGCGTGGCAGGCCGACTCCAGACATGTATAGCAACAAACGCGAAGTCAAATGGTGTGCAGTGCAAAAGGCAGTTTAAAACAAATGTTTACAACTCCCACAAATGACTTACAGGGTGTAAACAAAAATTAAAATTATTTTGTTGGCCGTGTTTAATGTTATCATCAGAGAAAGGAGTGTGGAATAAAGATTGATTTAGCGACATGAATAATTTTCATAAAGCCGCTCACAGACACGAACTGACACAAACACATTTGTCTGCTGTAAGTAAACTAAAGATGTTTGGGTTCAGGCGGGTTGATTTGGACTTAAATGAGCAGCTTCGCGCGGATGTTCGTAAACACAATGAAATTGTAGACAGAAACAGGGATGTTTTGAAACGTCTTATAGATGTGACTGTGTTTCTTGGGTGACAAGAACTTGCGTTCCGGGGTCACGATGAAAGAGAGGACTCTTCTAACCGAGGTAATTATGTGGAACTGGTGAATCTTTTGAGCAGTTATGACTCAGTGCTGTCCTCGCATTTGGAAACCTCTAAAGTTTTTACAAGTTTGTCCAGTACTATACAAAATGACATTATTGAAAGTGTTACGGAGTTAATGTTGAGAGAAATTAAAGCACAAATTATAGTTCTACTCCTTTCGTGGCAATAATCTTGGATGAAACTACAGATATTGCAAATATTTCACAGATTTCTTCTGTTATGTGGTATGTGACGAATGAGGGAACCGTTGAAGAAAGATTTCTCGGTTTTACTAATGTAACTACCGACAGATCAGCAGAGTCACTGGCAGATCAGGTTTTTAAATTAATAGACGAGTACGCTTGTGGCAGTAAACTGGTGTCAATAAACTGGTGTCGCAGACATATGATGAGGCTGCTGTAATGTCCGGTCATTTAAATGGCCTGCAGAAGAGAGGCCGAGAGAAGTACAGCAGTGCTATATTCATACATTGCTGCGCACATAGACTTAACCTCGTACTTTCGCAGTCGCTCAACAATATTAGAGACTGCAAGATATTTTTTAAAACGTTGAGCGGATTCGCATAATTTTTTTCTCACTCTACGAAACGCACTCATGCTTTAGACACTTTCGTGTGTAAACATTTTCCTAAAGTCTGCCCAACAAGGTGGAATTACAATTCCCGTTTGGTACACACTGTTTTCGAAAACCAAGCTGTACTAATAGATCTATTTAACAGCATAACAGAAAATCCTGATAAATGGGACAGTGAAACATATATTACATCTCGTGGTTTCTTAGCTGCACTAAAAGAGTTCAATTTTAATTTTCTGTTACATGTTTTTTCTGATATATTTTCAATTACAGATTCATTATTTCAGATCATTCAGACAAAGACATTTGACATTAGCTATTGCCATCAAAAATTGAAAGAGACAGAGTCAATTATTGCAAATAAGAGAGACTCGTTCAATATAATTTGGTCTGTATTTAAAGACAAGCCTTGAGCTAAAATACAAAGGAAATCAGAGGAACTTATTCCAGAGAATAGTTATAGAAAATTGTATTTTGAAATAATAGACAACATTTTGATGCAACTCTGTACTCGATTCGGCTCACTAGAAAACTTGAAGTTTCTCGCTCTTATGTACCCAAACAAAAACGAAGAAAATGCTAAAATTTTCCCCGAGGATGATTTTGCATCATTGAAATCATCTTACGGCAATCACTTCGACATTCCTCGTCTTAGGAGGGAGTTAGTTGCAAAATTTAATTTGTCAGAGTTCAGGTCAAAATCAGTATTCGAGATAATGGAATTGCTGAAACAATCAGAATTAAATGTAGGTGGCTTTCCTGAGCTTTACAAACTGTGTTCTTTAACAGCTACAATTCCTGTAACAAGTGCATCTGTTGAGCGCTCATTCTCTTTACTTAAAAGAATCAAGACATACGTTAGAAACTCTCAAAAACAAGATAGGCTGTCAAATCTTGGACTACTTTCAATCGAAAAAAATTTCCTCCTTGCTTTAAAACAAAATAAGTCTTTATACAGTAATGTTATAGACATTTTTGTTCGTAAAGCAAGAAGAATTGAACTGACGTACAAGTAAGCACATAAACAAACTGAAATGAGACGGTGAGCTACAATTAATTTTTTTTTAATTTAAGTTTTTTTTATGAAGTTACAAGTTTCATTGTTAACATTTTGACTGTGTATACAGTAACATGGTTCTCTATTGGTATATTACAATAAGCTAGTAGGAACTACAGACATTTTATAATTACTTTCTGTTCAGCTTATGATAATTGTTATTTTGTAACTTCTTAATAAAAACTTGTCCATTGTTTCATACTAAGGTATTACCTGTAAATAGTCGTAGTTTATTGTGTAAATAATGTCAGTGGAGTATAATAAATAATAAAGGTGTACATAATTAGAGCCCTGAGAATATTGCATAAATTTTGGTTTTGAAATCGTAACAATTAACGAAACCATTTTTAAAATAAAACTTTGTATTTCACTGTTCAGAAGGCCTCAAAATCAACTTTTAAACAATGAAATATTAACATTTTTCCGGGGGAGAGCCCCCGACCCCCCGCTGCACTGGGGGGTATTCCATACTCCCCAGACCCCCTGGAATCACCATCACTTGGTTCCCCTACTTTCAAATTCACCCTTTGCCAATGTTGCCTCAACACTAATATCTGATTTTAATGTGTTTGTTTCGTGTTATGCCACATTTTACACAGATATTTAATTTCCTCCCAGGTGCGTAAAACTATTGGCATGGCCGTAGAAGTTGCACAGTGTTATGCATACATGTAGGCCTATGGTCTTGCCAATCCCTACTAAGTGGCAGTAAGACCTGTTCAAATTAAGATATTTTTGGACTGACCAAAATGTTTCTGTTATATAATAACGAGCAGAAAACTTCTCAAAATTAAGGAGTTATAAGAATTAATATGATCATGTTTGTGTATAGTATTTTACTGTGAATAGTGTCAAAAATAGCACTTTGACACTACATTTGTTATATGTATTGTAAAAATATACTAAAATTTGATTTTGTATTTAAAATTACGTATTAATTTTGCTCACACTGTTGTTCAGATTATTCAGTTGATCAGAACAGGTAGATTCTACTATAATAAGTATTTATTAGCTTTAAATTTTTGTAATCCTACTCAAGGAAATAATTAAAGAAAATTTAATTTAAATAAGAAAAATATTAAAATGTTTTCAGACCTGCTCCACTGATCTGTTGACTGTAGGCAGGCAGTAAAACTGCTTCATGTTTGGTGTGGAATAGCTTTGCAATTTAAAATTTCTGCTTCTATTTTTTTTCCTTTCCCACCATATTACTAGTAGCCTACTTAAAAATGTTGTGAAATGTTAAAAAAATAGACACAATCGTACTGCACACAGTACTCGTAAAGTTCTGTAATCAAGGGGTATGCATTGGTAACATGTCGAGCGAACTACTGGAATACCCAATCATTGATAAAATCTTAACTGCACATCATAATTAGATGGAACTTTTTTGCTTGATAGAAATTATATCACTGAACATTTGTTTATGCACCACTAGTTACTATTATGATTTGTTGTCAAGTAAAAAATAAAAAAACTGTTAAAAAAATACAGGGTTTGAAACCACAAAATCTATAAAAATATTCACATATTTTTATTTTTATAATTTTTATGTGATAGGTTTATATAATAACTAAATTTAAAAACTACTCATATTTGTATTTAATATTAATTTTACTCTCCGAAAACCACTGAATGAGAAGTTTTCCGATATTAAAATTATTTTCAAATCAAGACGTGAGTATTTTTTAAATTTGGTTATTGTAGAGACCTGGACATTATTATATTAAAAATTATAAAAATTCAAGTTTTCCATTTTTTGTAGATTTTGTGGTTTCAAGCCCGTATTTTTTTTCTAAAAATAGTTTATAATTTTTTACTTGAAAGCGAAGCACACTACTGCCTAGTGCTGTATAAATAGACGTCCGCTAATAAAATATCTACTTGACAAAAAAATCCATCGAATTACAATGAGTTGTTCAGATTTTATTTGTGAATGAGTATTCCAGTTGTTCCCTTGACATCTTACTTCTCTATACCCCTTAGAAAAAAATTTGCCAATATACTTTCATGCTAGCAAAATACATGCCCAATATTTCTTCTAGTCAGTCTTCCGAACAATGAATCCAAGATGAATACACATATTTTCAGATACTAGAGTGTATGTCCTGGAACTGATTCTGTGTAAACCATTCCTAGTGGACTTGTTACTAAAACTTCTCTGCAGTATCATCATTATTTAAACGGCACTACTGCAGTGCATACATGTAAAAAAAATACAGGTTAGTACATAGATAACTTTTTTCTGAATAAGTTGGTGTAAAGCACTTGATTTTGATATTTCACTGGGTTTTAACCATTCCAGTCATGATAATTGCTACAGAGGATGTTGCATAAAAACAGGATTTATGATTTGACCTGTACTCAAAATGAGCCCAGTGCCTAATAAATAACATCCCGTACACATGAAAGATGCCACTTGCCTCGGGGATCTCCCATTTCCCTGCCCCTTCACCACTTCCTCTCCATACTCATCTTTTATATCACCCCTTATCAGCACTGAAAACCTTATTGTTAACATGTGTCTCTAGCAAGATGTTTTCTATAAAATCATGTTTGGGCATAGTGGTGAATGCCCATAAAATAACTGTTCTGGGGAAAATAGTTTCTTTCCAGGAAAGATGAAAAACTATTATCTGTAGATGCCACTTTTTATTTCATTCCTTTTGTATGTCCTTAGAGATTCTGCTGAAGTCAAAGCAGAAAATCACATCATAGCATCTGCAGTTCAGTCTTTTGTCTTTGGACATAATATGCGGTAATAACATACAGTTGCACATCTAATTTGTGTGCTGTTGGACTGTAATGACCGCGATCGGCCGTGGACTCTAAGGCAGACTCTTATTCGTTCACAGCTTGTCTCATCATCTCTATGCGCAAGGCGCTCAACTGGTGCCTGTCTTCCCCTTGAGAACAAAATCTCTTTACTCATTCACTTAATAACACGTTTTCTTCTTCGTTGCTTCTAACTTTGCAATGCAACAATGTAAGTTATCATGAGATTTGTGCATTGTTACTCCTGAAACGTTACAAACTGATTCACGATCGAAAGTCAGACTGTTTGGCTCAGTGATTAGCTGACCCCCCGTAGCTCAGTTGGTTGAGCGGCCGACTTTGGTGCAAGGGGTTCTGAGTTCGATTCCCAGGTCTGGCTGTACGGGAATTTGTGTTTGTCTAAATGGTCTCAAAAAATTGTCTCTATATAATTGTCTGACGAAAGTTACTCAGGGTTACTCAAGTAAGCCACATTAAAGGGAGGAAAGCTTCCGCATCGCCACTGAACCAAACATTAAAAAAAAATGTGGTTATACTCCTGGCTGCTGAGCCAAGTGTTCTGGGTTTGATTCCCAATCAGGGAGGTCAATATTTAGAGTTGCCGCTCCGGGTTCAGGACTGGGTTGTTGTGTTGTCCCCTCGTTGAAATACTGCGGAAGGCAATGGCAAACCACCGCAGAATCACCTCGCCTAGTTGGCCTTGAAGGAGTGTCATGGTTTCCATCACCCGCCACCCCCCCATGGTTCTAAACCTGCCTTACGGCACAACAACCATCTTCATCACGACCGAAACGGTCAATAGTGTACTGACAACTTTTTATTTTTTTTCAAACTAGTATTATATTTCCTGTAAGTAGCATAATACAAAATTACGTGTGCTTGGAATTACTATTTCAGTCCTTAACAGCAAAGTATGTATGGCAGTGAAATCAATAAAAAAAGGTTTCAGTGTATTAAGAAGAAGGGTAGGGGGAACTGAGCCCCATAATCCCCCCATCCCATTTTTTTAATTAGCCCTGAAAAGGGTTAAGTTAAATAATAAATTAGTGTGCGGTTAGTAACTGATATAAAGTATTTTTTTAGAATGAAAGTCTGTTATTTTAAACAATATTGTAGGAAATTAAAGTTTCTGGCAATTGTATTTTGAAGCTATAATTACCTCCCAATTATATATTCACCGATTAGTCAGTTTTAGGATTATCCGTGCAAATTTCTGTGTTTAATATTGTAATTTTTTTTTTTTTTAATACCTCTTTGGAACATAGAATGTCAACTCTAGCGTGTAAGAATAGATTAACGAGATGTCAACATCACTTTTTCTCATGTTTGCCGTGCAACCCAGACTCATTTATTTTTGAAAAAAATGGTGTGCTGTAGGAATGCAAACAATGTATATGAAGGCAAAACCATTCATTTTTATGGTGTTTGAGTGAATTAGAAATAAATCCCATTAATTTGGCAAATGGGATATTTTCGGATTATTCGTGTTTTCCGATGATCTGTACGTTACCGTACGTCATTCAAAACTGATAATCTGGAGATTAATAGAGTAATATCTGAATAGCGTTGTGAAGAAGGCATCCAAATCACAATTTTAAAGGACAGACAAAAAACTCCAAAATTATTATACATTAAAAGTTCAGTAGCTAAGCAACCAAAGTCAAGCAGTGGTAGGGTATTTGAAAGTGAGATGTATTAATTAACAAAATAACAAACGAAACTTAATTAACAATTGTTTAATTTCTACTTTATCAAAAGTGGGATGGCCTGTTTCTGCAAAACACCATTAAATTTAAACGTCTATCAATGGCTAATCAGAAAATTGTCTGCAAAGTACCCAGTGTCGGATATAGAGGGGGGCCATGGGGCCCGGCCGCCCCTCCCCTTTTATGGTCAGATTTATTTATTTTTTCTAATTTAGTTTTTTTTATTATCAGTATTCACTTTTTAAGGCATAATTTATTTTAAAATGTATTACTTATGTAATTAAATTTTTTGTGTGTAAACTCCTTTTAAAAAGCACCATTTTGCATCTGTAAGATCAAAATTTTCCCAGGGGAGGGCCCCTGGGCCCCCCACTTTTCGCTTCGGGTGTATGTACACACTTAAGGCATAGCCCACCCCGTTCCCCCCTCCCCTTCGCACACAAACACTAGGTCCGCCACTGAAAGTACCTATTAATTTTAATTTCATATAAATTAAATGTAAACAATTAATGATTAAATTTATCTGAAAATTATCATGCGCCATATTTTTTGCATTTCTTTATTGCTGTCCTTTAATTATATTGGTAGGTGATTCTTCCTTAGAAACTAATCTGTTTTAAGGTATGGTTCTCATATAATACATTTTATTTATTTAACATTATTGTTTCAAGGTTTTCCAACTTAATCTGCTTCATACTTTCTAGTACTGTCAGTCTTGGTGCCACTGTGTATGTTGTAAATACCATTAGTTTAGAGTACATGTTCTGGAACTTCTGAAAACTTCCTTCCAAACCTAATGTTTCCTTTAGTAGTGCAAAGTATGGGTGTGTCAGAAAAAAAATATTTGGGTGCGCTATGTAGCAACCTACTTTCTTGTGCGGCCGTAGGGGTTAGTTCTGTTGTACAAATGTACCGACTATTGTTTCTGTGTTTTCTCAGTTGCTGCTGTTTTTAGCATTTTTGTTTTCAGTGTAGAAGGAAGTAACATTTTACACAACAGTCACGTGTGCTCGCGGTGACATTGTGCGCCCTGAACTCTGTGCAGATTCTTCCAGCGATTTGTATGCATGGTACAGTACGTCTTGTTTCTTACGTTGGAGAACGTTTAATCTGAATTCATTAACAGGATTAAACAACTGGTTTAGTTAGTTTTCCAAACATTGCTTCTCGTTATGGTGGCTGCTTACCCATGACTTTTTACCGCAAGTGAGGGCAGGAAACATGGGAACTATATGGGTGACACTGACATGTACATCAAGTACGCCATCACAGTTACATGCAAGACGTTGAGCTAACATACAGACTTTCCATTGTATCGTATTTGCCAAAATGGTTGTACTATCATTTCATTGGGTGCTACTGTACACCAAAGTCTAATGCATTCCTCTATCATAGTTTTATTTCCATCTAGTTATTACATATATTTATAAAAAACTATATTTTTTGTGTTAATTTTAGAGACCTTAAAATCTTTCTCAATGTATACATTATGTTTTTAAATCACAACTCCATCATTGTAAGGAACATTATATATTTTTTCTGTGGGTGAACATCTTGTGAAAATTTTTAACATTTACACTAAACATGCTTACTTCACAACATTTTGCAACACAGTTCAATTTCCTGGTAGGCCTTAACTTAGTGTTTAGATTGAAGAGCAAGTATAACAGCACATAAAATATAATTCTGTGAAATTAACTTGAATTTTTAAGTAGTAATATGTTTACTTGTATTATACCTTCCCTACGTAAAATTACAATTCGTTACTTACATGTGTTCAAAATTTATGATTCTGGGGAAGATAATAATATGCAAGTATTTATGTAGTATTTTCTATAAATTCAATATCTTTGAATGCATTTTTATTTTGAATGTTAATTTAATGGCAATTGAGATTATATTTTCTCGAGATTAAATATCAAAAAGTTATGGTGAATGCAAATAATTAAATAGTGATAATAAGGAAACATGCAAACAGCAAAGTTATTAGAGACAAATACATGAAAGTTAAAAAAAATTTTGTACGTATATTCGTAATTTACTGTTTTCAAATGTGTCACTGCAGTTAGGTGGTTATTGCATATTCAATCTTGATAGATTTATCAGCATGTATTTACTTATAGTCACACTGTCTACTGCTGTTTTCATCGTCATATTTTAATTTTTTATATTTGTACCACATATTTTTTTCTCATTTCAAACATAAATTGTTACTAAATTTTGCTGTTTTGAAATATTTTATCTCTCATAGTTCTTATATAATGGCTGATAAATAAAGTAAATATTTTTGTATTTAAATAAAATTGCTGAAATCTGAAATAACTTAAAAAAAATTCAACCATTGTTTAAAATACAGAAATATTTTATTTTTTGGTTTTATTTAGGAGACCTTGTAGCCTACAATATCGTTATTCAGTGTGATTTTTTTTAGTTTGGTATGTCAGTTGGTATTAGTGGCGTGCTTAAAACCGTAACATGTCACTTTTGATATTAATGAGCCATTACGCAAAAACTATGAGATATAAAAATTTTATAGAAGCAAAATTTAGTCTCAATTTGTGTCTAAAATTAGAAAAAAATATCCGGTACAAATATAAAAATATGACAAAAATGGTTTTACCGCATCCTTAACAAAAATTTATAAAACTTCAAAAACAGTATCAGTTATTTCGCATTGAATCTGGACTGCTTGAAGCTGCCTTTGTTGTGTATGCACGTCATTTTCAAAACTAAATTTGCCTTTTGAAATTGTAACTACATTTATAAATATATGCACATCATTCAGCTGAATGAGTTTGTGATCATTTAGAGTTATTCTCTAGAAATGGTATGTGTGGATAGCCTTACGTTCTTAGAAACAGATTTTTAGTTATTTTTAGCTGGTATTTCATTACATTCTTAAAAGTCATCGCCATACATACTGTAATGATTAAATCAATGGACAAGAAGACTTTATATGACCTCTGAGAACAGTTGTTCATTAAAAAAACATCAGTTCTCTAATTTGTATTTTATCAGAAATAATTGGCTGCTATCTGTAGTTCCTTTAAAAAAGTATTTTTCTACCTTGTGTACTGTAGATAGCAATATTCTTGCAAGTTGTTGCACTTATTCAAAGTGATGAAATAGGCAGTTGGTTAAAGGGAAAATACTAACAGAACATGGACCTTTCGGTGTGCAAGTAGTCACACACTTTCTTCCTACTTTTGTTTCTTCAAGATATGGCATTGTTTTTTTTAGGAAATGTTTTCTTTCCACATCATTTCTTTGCTGATAAGACATTGTAGACATTCTCATAACCACACAGAGATCACCTCACTGAAATTCCTTTAGGTATTTTCAAAACTCTTATTTGACACTACCAAATTATTTACAGTATCTAAAAGTGCCACTCACGCACACACACTTACGTGTGTTATTGTTTAGTGAATGTGGAATTTATATTAAACTCTTCCATTCAGTGTTTGTTTGATTGAAAAACGTATTTTCGACTGCTGCTGGTAAAGAAATCTGCTATTAAAAAGTTTCTTAACTATCCCAAGTTAAAACCAAATTTGTATACTGTTTACTGATTAAATTTACAATTTTAATGTGCGACATCAAGTAAGAAAGTACATATACAGTTATTACTTTATAAATATTTAACAGTCAAGTGTGTGCTGATTTTGAGTGTGTGTATGTGTGTGTGTGTGAAAATCTTTAACTGTACAATAATTTTTGTTATCTGTCACACCAACTAGTAATGTATCTGCTGTTAACGTTTTTTAAATTTTATTTTATGCATCAAACATAGTTACTTCTATTCTGTCACCTCATTTCAGTTGTTACATAATTTATTTTGTGAAATAGCCGCTTCAACATTTGTATGACTTGTTTAATTACTGGTAGTTGTTTTGTTTCTTGATTTGTTTTTTTTTAATGATGTTTGTTGAGTGGCTTGACACGTGTTGACTGGAATGTGTGCGAGTAAAGCTGTTAAAACACATATGGCGTTCTCTGTTAGTCGAGCCAGAGCGTCTCAGAGGACGTGGAGATAGCGGGTGACTTGTTTCTTGACAATGAAACTTGGGAGACATTCGATCCAAGCTCCCTAACCGGGGAACCGGTATTCAGGGTAAGAAGTACTTGGTTCTCATCTCACAGTACTAAAAAAAAGCCATTAATGTTTTCGTAACAGTGCCAGAACTAAAGCGTGGCATTTCTTTTACAATAACTATGTACTGTAAATAAAAAAATATTTATTAGGTTTGCATGGACTGGTATCTTTCTGTATCAATTTAGACTTGCATCATGGCCCTTGTGATGTGACATTTCTGTAGCTCTCATACTTAAGTTAAGTATTCATGTGTGTACATATTGCATGATCTACATATATTGTGGGATTGTAATTAGCATGTGTCTGTATCTGCTGTGAGCATGTGCTTTCCCTGAACACTAGCGTGCATATGTGTAATTTGTCTGTGCATGTTCGTGTGATCAAACTGTATGCTATGTTTTATTTTGGCTTGCACTTACGATATTTAACTGACATTGTATTAGATAAAAGTGTATATAATATACTTTTCTCTACTTATTCTGTGGAATATTTCAATGCTGATGGAAATGAGTGTATCTTTGGCAAAAAAAGTTTTAAAATTTGTTACACATGTTCAGAATTTTACTGCACCTAATCAATAAAAGTGTGACAAAAATAAGAAGAAATTTAACTGAATGTCAAGACATTTAACAACAGTTTTATGAAAATAGGTCTAATGTTAATGGGGAAGTAGTGACTTTTTAATACCAGACTATACAGTCAAATTCAGGATGTCTCCCGTTTACTCTTGAATGGTTTCATGTACTCGTGAACTCTCTCTTGAAAGTTCTTTTCAACTTTCCATCACGGTACTTGTTCGCTATCTGTCTCGTGGTCATGTTTAGCCTTAGATGGAGTTTACCACCCACTTAGGGCTGCACTCTCAAGCAACCCGACTTTAGAGGAATGTATAATTGTATGAGGAATTAGAATGAGAATATCATCTCTAAATTTATAACGATTTAAACGCTGTACATCTCAGCATATATTGTACAGTGTTTCACACCTGAATTTTCGGAATAACAATGCACAACAATAGTAACTTTGTAGTAAACTTAATGCTTTGATTTGCAGACAGTTTACTGTTTACTGTGCCCTGAAAGTGATGTTTGATGATGTTGTATTTAGCAGTAAACCATAATTAGCCAAAAAGCACGTAAGTTGCCATTGTCAAGGACCTGCTGTTTTTGTATAAAACGCATCCAAAGACTTAAATGTAGTGATTGCCTGGTGGATAGGCAACACTTCCTGCACCCAGAAGTGAATACATGCTGTGTGTCACTCACTGAAGAATTATTGGAACAAACAAAGAGTAAACAAATCACAAAGTTCTGCACCAAAGATTGTCTGTGTTTGGTGGCTTTTACGTGAAAATGGCAGGCCCTAGAAAGATGCAAAAAGGATTCCCTTTAAGGTACATTACTGTTGAATGCTTAATATAATGACATCAAACATCACTTTATTGTCACAGCAAACATCTCTGGTATGTCAGCTCGTCAACAATAAGGTTATTGGAGATGGAACTATTTACTCTGACAGACAGGAAAGGGGAAAAGAATCAGCAATAGTAATTTGCTAGGAGTGATTTTGTAAAACCAGTGAAAACCACATTTAGATCTGGAGCCTCTGGAATACAAGTCCAGGGTTTTATACCTGCTCTACCTTGCTCAGTATTTTTTTAAAAGAGATTTCAGATAGGTACTTGTTTAAAGATGTTTTCACACAGAAGCTGTGAAAGGTGATGCAGTTATAAAAGTGTAAGAACCTTCAAGACTTTAAGAACAGTTTAATATCTTCGGAAGCTTTGAACGATGGTACAGTGTCATTGGTAGCCTATGAACTTTGTTGCTGTTGTTACTGGTTTATACCATTATTCTGTACAGCTTAGATTTACTGCTATCTATTTGGGCCCATGTTTTAAAGAATTGTGACATATAATAACCCTTCTGCTTAGTTGTATTGCATTCAAAGTTAGAACAACCGGTTGATTATTGTCATTTTGTGCACTAGGGAGTTAATATTACAAAAGGCAAACTCAAGGAGGAAGAGGATTAGTCAGGCAAAGGAGATTGTTTTAACATTATCTAAAGTTACTACCTATAATAACACTATTAGACTTTGCCTAAAGGGTGATTAGGTGGGTTAGGTTGTAGAAGGGAGGGGGTGAAGCTAACGGTTGCAACCCACCCGAGCTCGATTCCATACCTCGTTGATGTCAGATGATGGAGAGAAAGGTGCATATAACTCATCATCATTCAGAGACCCATCCACTCACCTCGCCTTTAATTCAGTCGTTGCTCTTTCTTGTCATTGGTTGCTGTACAATGTGAGGGCGGGATCAAGCTGTGAAGATATTTAGAAATTGTGGTGGCTTAGTCTTATCGGTTAGACCTACGTATAGTTACTAGTGTGGCAAATAGTTTGGGTTGTTACGCCATGTGACAAGTTGTTACGAAGAGACATTTACTATATTTCAAGTTGGCAGCTTTTCTGGCTGCTTGAGGTGTTGTGTTATTTAGTGCGCCAGAAGCAGAGCGTATTGTGGCATAACGCAGCAGTTTTAAATGGTGTTTGCCCCCTGAAATTGCAGAACTCTTTGTACTGCAAATTTTAAAAAATATCTAGTGTTATAGTTTGAAACTGGTTTACCAACTATAGTAAATAACAAATAAATTTATATACACATCTTTTGACCTTGCTGTATTGTTCTTTTTGAAGTTTTATGATTATGATGAAAACTACGAATTCTGAACAGACATCACATACATTTTCTAGTCTTTTTATTTTTCTATCTGTGTTTCCGAATTTCAGTTTTGGCACCTGTGATGAAAATGGAGAATATTGGGCAGGAATTTTCACCAGTTTTTTATAACCATTGGTTACAAAATCGACAAACGAATCTAAAGCATTTTATACAAATATTTTTTAATGGTTGATGGATATGTGCAGCTATGCTGTTTTATACGTACAGTCGACTCCCGATTGTTGGTGCTAGTAAAAAAATCCAGATCTCGTTAATGATTTCCACGCTGTTAGGTCTCATTAATTTCTTTAGATAGTCATCCATATTTCATGTCACAATTCTTGTGTAGCAGTTGCATGGAGTTTGCCGCTTGTCACTAACATGCATACCATTCGAGGGAAGCTATATTTAAAAAATTAACTTTAAATAAATTTGGAAGAATTGCAAATATCCTTGATTTTTGCGGATGATTGGAACCATCGCTGGTAATCATGAATTTTAAGGAAAATCTCTGTTGTGGTGGATGCTGAGGTTAACCTGCGAAGAATATAATCATCAACAGTTTACTAGCTATAACTATATCTAACAGATGACGAACTTTGTCATTATTTCTGAGTTTCTGTAACTAATGATTTATAGAAAATATTATTTGAGTTTTACCTGCTTGGAGATCCATAAATAACATAGTAACATCATCTTTACAGAATGGCTTTCTTAGTTTTTTTGGCATAGCCTAAAACTAATTGAGTGATTGACAGATGTAACTGCATGGTTGCCAGGGCTGTGAAAATAACTTTAGAATAAGTTTTTTCTTTTAAATTTTGTTCTGCATTTCAGTACTAATATGATTATATTACATTGTTACCTATTATGTGTAACTTATTCTAGGCTTTAATTTAGTTATATTTTGTGCCTACAGATTATGCATTTTGCTGCATATTTATAATATTTGCACATCTAGATGCTTGGTTGTTTAGTTTTGTCACTCTGAATGTATGTACAGTGCTTAGTTTTAAGTAAATTCTAAATGGTTTCAATTTTTTAAATATTGTGTCAATTTTCTGTAATGTGTTATAAATTTTCTGACTATTTATTACAATTCTTACAGTTAATTACTGCTGTGTATGAAAATTCCCAAAGTGAATTTAAATTAATCAATGTGTCAGTGAATATGTAGGCTATTTGCAGTCCAACTAAAGTGTATGTATCTCATAGCAATAGGTACTGTGGCTCACAGATAGTTCAGTGTGATAACATTTCTGCATTAATGATATGAGAATGTAGCTAGTTTGTAAGATATAGTATAAATGTGTGCACATTTAATTTTACACTAATTTTTACAGTAAGAGAAAAATTATACACAGTGATTGAATTATACAGTCTTAAAGATTGAAATTAAGAATTAATCTTATAAAATGTATTTGTGTGTATTGATGTTGAAGCTGCAAATTGCTAATATCCAATACAGTAATATTGATAGATTATGACTGCTGAAATTGTTATTGTAGTAGTTTGTCAATTTATGTTGTGTATTGACTTTCAATATGCATCCAGCTGCTTGAAGATGTTTCTTCGACTGGCAGTTTAGCATTGTTATAAATTGGTTGTCAGGCACTTGCTGTACAGTACTTCCTTTCTAAAATAGCACTTTTCAGGTTGCAGCTACTGCCTTAACCTATTTTCAGAAAATTTAAGTTTACATAATATAAAGGTTTGATGTCCTCTTTTGATTTTAAGATTGGCCTGTGTCTATGTTAGCTACCGAAGCTGGCCGTTGGTTACATGATAGCTCTGCAAACATATGTGGAACACATTCGGCAGCCATTTTTGATCAAGTTTAAAACTTAACGTGTTTTCAAGATAACACACCTAAACTTAATTAAATCAACAAACTTTTCTAGCCTAACTATCACATCAACAGTAAACATTTGTGAGATTTTACGTATTTTATTCTAATGACAGTTATTCTATGTTTGTCTCAATGAATATAAAAAATTATATGAATGTTTACTTAATTTAACAAATACTAAATGTGGTGCCAAAAATCAGCAATTGTTTTACACAATATGTTTTCCTCGGGGGGCGTGTTCCATTACTGCTGAAATCACTGAGATTACTGAACTTCTGCCAGCAGTATCGGGACAGTTTCAGTGATCAGTGAAAATAGTGTTTGTTTCAGTGAGAATAATTTTGGAATGATAGGCAATATAAGAAGTTGTAAATATAAACAATAAATTGAATCAACTGATATAAAAGAACCAATTTGACTTAGACACAGTTGGTTAAATAGTATTATATCTAAACACGTGGATAGTTTACGAGTGCATGGTCGTTCTAACCTCTTCTATTAAAAAGGATGTATACTTATATACGCGTACATATATTTATATTGACCTTGTATTACGTTAGTTAGATTTTTGCATGTGTCCCACAGCCACAAAGGTCCAGTAATTATATCATCCAGCCTTCGTAACATCCATAAGTTCTTCACTCATTTTTAAAACTACCACCATATCTTATTTCACTGACGCTACACAACCTTTGCCGCTCCAGTAATCTCAGTACTCATCTAGCCTCGCACAGGGTGCTCACACAAAAGCCAGCGAAAACAACTTGTAGTGATCTCCGCAGTTTTGGAACTGCTGCTGACGTTGCTGAGATTACTGAATCCGTGAAATCAGCAGCAACGCGTGTCCGGAGCAGCCAATAGGAGTGCAGCACAGAAGGGAAGTCATGAGATTTTATTTATTTTATTCTAACTACAGGTTTTTTATACTTGAATCAATGAATTTAAAAACATTAAACATGGAAGTTTACTTAATTTAACAAATACTGAACGTTGCGCTAAAATCCAGAACATTTTTTTACACAATTTTATTTCCTCGGAGCAGCCAATAGGAGTGCAGCACAGAAAGGGAGTCATTCGAAAGTACTTGTGACGTGTGTTCAGAGTGAATGAGGAGCAGCCAATATATGAACAAGTTTGGTTGGCATGTGAACTTAAGTTCAGCTGAACATGCTGGATGTTAGTGAGTTATATTTCTCGTGTAACTGCAACCAATGTCACAGTATTTCTCTTTCAGAGGTAACATTTAAGAGTTCAGTGCACATTTAATTTGGAACTGGAGCTCAATGTTCTTAATCAGTCCTTAAGATGTTTCCAGTGTTGTTCAATTTATCACTACTAGCTTCTTATTCATAAATTTTTATGCAAATTTGATTACCAATACTGGTCATAATACCTTAAATTAATTTACTGAGCGTAGGGTGATGGGTTTAAAAGTGCCTGATGTTCTGCATTCATGCAGTGAAGACACTACATGTGTTTGGGTGTTTAATTGTGTTTTTTGTTTCACTTAAATTTTGTACTGTAAAACGGAGTGAATAGGAACAAAAGTTTACAACCAAATTTTTCATAGAAAACCTCCTTTTAGAGAAACAGTTGTTATATTTGCACATAAGAACTACTTATAAACGATAGTGTCATTAAAAAACACATTTTACTGACGAGTTGTTGGCGAAAAATTGGTTTGAAATTTCGTTCCTATTCACCCCATTTTACGGTACACATCACAATTTTCATAATAATCTGACATTTTCCCAACATGGAACATGCTTGCTGTTTTGTAACATGTGTCATTTGTGATTGCATTTTCGAAAGATCTGCCCAAAGCACTGTTCATTAATGACAGTGTTCTCTAAAATATGAGATCATTCTTGGTTTTGTTAGTTCTCGTTCAAAAATGGTTTAATTTGCACAAATTAACATTGCACCAAAGTTGTTTTGGGAATATCACTTTTTCTGTGACTGCAGTATTAATACTTATAGCGACATGCAGCTCATATTAGGAGACCAGCAATTATTATTTTAATTTTTATTTAAAATATTTGTTTGTATATATCAAGACTGTTGTGTGAATTTGTAATCTTAAATTGGTACGTGTGTCCATACAGCTTCAACACTATGGTATGAAATATTGCCGTAATAGGGAGTTTTAAAACTATATCACAAACTCACATGTTTGAAACATTTTGTAGGTGCTGGCATTCGACCCTGACATTGGTCGGAATGGAGAAATCACATACAGCATAAAATCAGGGAGAGGTATGGGGAAGTTCAAAATTCACCCTGAAACTGGTGTCGTTTATTCCCAGAGAGGTTTCCAGGCTGGACAAGAATATGATTTGAGGGTAAGTCATAGTATTTATGTAGTACTTTATGTTTAATAACATCAGTATCACACTAGATCGGTCAACAAATGTAGTTTGTTATTCATAATGCCTTGGACTTATTCAACAAGGGTTTTGAGGGCTGCAAACCTCCTCTTAAGAGGCTACATCACCTCTTTTGTTAATAATATTTGTTTTTGTTTAATAAATTAAGGACATGATGAATAACTGGCGATAATTCTTATAGAAACATTACATTGTACTATTTGTTGCGTATTATTGGGTGAATTCAGTACTGGGAGTTGCTGTATTTAGTTTTTATAATTTGTGATGAGAATTTTTATGTTAAAATTTAAATTAGCTTAATTATTTCATAGTTGTTCTTTAATTTTTCGAATACAAAGTACATAATGAAAGGTAAAGTATTTGCTATGTCCCTATTAAAACATTTTCATATTAATTTTGCCAAATTTTTAGTCAGGTAGGAATTAAGAAAACTTCAACATAATAAGTGACACGAACTCTTAATTAACACTGTTTTAGTGACATCTTACTTCCATGATATCATTAGCATGTAATGTTTCATACTTAAGAATCAGAATCACTGTTAATACTGAATTTCAACTTTCCTTATTGTATAGTATGTAGTTAAGAATTTCTAGTTTTAAAATCAAAAGCACATTAAAGTTATTTACGCATTGCTTTGTAGTTTTACAAAAATACTAGAGGAAATAGGCCCACTTTCCCTTCTCTCCCGCAAATTTTGAGCGAATTTACGCCTATGTATACTCATACATTACATTACTGTGTAGAAATCTGATCAACAAATTATACCATCACAGTCTTTATTGCTTTTTGGTACTACTTGGACCTAATTTGATCAATTCACTGAATTGTTTCAATAGAAATTCTTATTTGTTACATCTGAAAACAATTTTTAGTGTTCTGCATGCGTACCTAACCCAGCAGCCACAGATTTGATTTGGGAGTTGATTTGAAAGTAATTACTATTAAAATAATATATTTTAAAAATAATTATTTCAGATAAAATGTACATACGAAATTTTCTTAAAAAAAACACTGGGACAGTGAGGGATTTTCAAAAAAATTGTATGCACTCAAAATTTTTGGTAAAATGTAAATTGTAATGTTACATTTCAGATTTTACATGCTTGATATTCTTATTTTTGGTTTGAACAGTTTTTACATTTGAGCAGGGCTTTTTGCCCCTCGTTGCATTGATAGATGTTACGTTCAACCTCCAAGGGTTAATGTAACTGGACTCTTTAATAGAAAAATGTTGACAGTGATACTGTCTGTTTATTGCAATTTTTACTCACACTGCAAACACTTCAAAATAAAATAGTATATTGCAATTCCAGCACTTCATGATCTTCAGGTCAAGACAAATTGATAGTGCTTTGCAAACTTCTGCATTCATTAAGTACTTAAAAGTTATGAAAACAAATAAAACTACAATTGACCAAACTATAACATCATGGGTAGGTTGTACAGCTTCATGCACCACATGACAGACGAGCCCGGCATTGTGATATTACCTTACCGCAAAATGGCAGAGAGCGTAGCAAAGTACGCTGACTAGCACCAACACAGATCCATGAAAATACACACTCATACCCAAAGAGTATGGAAGGGAGAAAGAGAGTTCACTGCCAGGTTAGACCTCTTTGCTTATTTCTGTTGTGTTTTTGGCTTGCTAATACTTCCAGAGGTACCAACCACGCAGCATGAAATTCTATCTGAAATAATGTGGCGTGCATTGACCATGTTTGTTTACGTCGTTAGCTACAAGAGTGTGCTAGTATCGCAATCTCGTCGTTGGTGGAAATAAAAGTATTGGTAAAGGCGATGCCGTATATTAAATGTGTGTGTGTAAATTGTCTTTGTGACTTGTTTTTAATTTGTAAGACCACGAAAAAAAAGTTATCTCGCCGCGGTGCGGATTTGAACTTACTTCCCTGTAGGTTCCACACGTCCTTTACCACTCGACTATCAGTACACACATGAAGACTCATTGCTATGATCAGTATATAAGTAATCTTTGCGTATTAAAAACAAATTCATCTTTTCATTAGAATGGTCTGTTAAATATTTCTTTGAAACTTTATATTATATTGTAAAAATTTTGTCTAACATGTCTGAAATTTGTAAAGGAACGAAAAACCTTCGTATTATTATTATTATTACCGGTACGCGAATTAATGGTTATCGTAACATTTAATAAATTGAACATATTAAGTAATTTTACTCAATCAAACGTCGCACTAACTATATTTTTGTTTTAACATTTCAACATTAAAATTATGTTTACTCTCGTCTAATTTAAAATTCGTAACGGCTTTCAGAAGTTTGACCAACGACGGCAGTGTAATGTTTAGTCAGGAAGTCCAACTCAACGCCATAAATAATCGTTGGAAAATTTTCTCTATTTACGAAACCCTTTAAAAACCTTCAATTTCAAAAAGTAACTTCCATTTCATTTACAACAGCATTAATATCGTTAAAATGCTTAAGTTGCAAAACAATACTTCCAACTTTGAATCACTTGTTGATGTTGGTACAACCGGAATCGTTAGTCGTCAATAAGAGAAGCATTTGCCCTATCTAGTGACGGGCCCCTGCTCATACCAATAATCCTTCTGAAACATATGTGACCAAAATACGCAGAAAATAAAATAAACAAAAGGTTGTAATATGCCTAAAAAGTCATAAATACATATTTAAAGATTCTAAGTATTAAATTTAAAACCAATTAATACTATAGAACACAATCTTTACATGGGTCTACACTATATCACAGCCATCCCTCAACAAAATGAGAGGTGTCTAAAAGGGAAAAAAACGATAAATACTATACAGTGGGCCATTTTACGCAAAATTACAAAGTTATTTTTAAAATTAGTCCATTGGTGAATTAGTTTTTCAACTTTGATATCTCATTTAAATGATATTTTGGGAGATATTATAATTAACTGTGTTCTTATGTTGCGCAACAGATACGAGCAGAAGATAATGGCCAGCCGAAGCGCAGCCACACAACAAGGGTGTCGGTGCAGGTGGTCGGGGTACCCAAAGATTCCCCTCACCCACCCACGATAAAGGCCCCCTCTCAGGAGGTAGAGGTGATGGAGCGCGATGTCGTTGGATTCCTAGTTGCACTAGTCCAGGCAGCAGACGAAGATGGTGACATGCTCTGGTACAACATTGTGGGTGAGTCTTGTTACAGCTCAGTTCTGATCATGTATTTTAGTTATGTTTAGTATTGTCAACTCTATTATTCTTTACAGTTATTATGCAAAGTAGTCACAATTAACTGTGATTATAGAGGAGTTAGCTGCAAAAAGAGCATATAAAAATGGTGAATCTCAGAAATGAAGCTTATTTTACTGTAGAGCTACATAACATATGCTCCACATTACGTATCAGTGATTAAATTGAACTGCCAACCCAGGAAATTATAATATCCTATTTTACAACTTTATTAAAACCGTGGATGTACTATTAAATAATTTTCTCTGTAAAAAGGGTTCAAACAAGTTTTTAGTTAATCAATGCTACTATCTTGGATGATTAAAATAGCCCAACAAAATATTTACCACATAGTAAGAAATGTATGGCAGTTTGTTTAAAATGTTCTCCACAAAAAGGGCAATGTTGTGGGAATAGTTTTGCTGCTCATTTTTATTTACACCAGAAGCAAGAACTACATCTGTTTTCCTCCGATACCAACACAATAACTGTGCAGAGTAACAGTAAACAAATAAACTATTTTATTGTTCATAACAGAAATAACATAATTTATCCGCAATCCCTTCAAATTAATTTTCACTACTTATTTTATAGACAACTTCCATTTACCAGTATATACAGTTGGCAACTTTGCACTATTTTCATGCAAGAGTTGTCTCTTGAAATATACAGTTATATTTGAAGGAATAAAAGAGACCTAACAGTCAGTGAATTAGCACTGCTAATTTTTAGCAATTGGAGTTGCCAATTTTCTCCTTTCAATTGGAGTCAGTAATTTGGAATGTAGTCTGTAAGGAACTCTCCCGAAGTAGAAGTTAAAACCGGACTTATATATTTATTAAAAATAACTTTATTTTAAAATTATTATTCAACACAAAATTAAACAAACCACTTAAAATTCCACACATTTAATGGATTTCCACACTTTTTACAGGTGCCACATTGAAGACCGTGGAGTACAACCTTGGATGATTGTCAAACACATTATACCTGATACCGACTACATCATCAGTTTTGCCAAAAAAACTCGAAAATAAATTTGCATTAGACCAGTGGCCCACCGAGTTATTTCTTGTGTTCAGCTGACAATTTTTATGGAGCGTTATTTCTCCGCCAGATTTCCCCTACTCTAAACGTTTACTTGTAAAACATTTTATGTGTTATCTCATATTTCGTTTTAAAATTTTTCAGGTCTCTTGGGGTAAAACTGTCATTATTTGACCACTGTAACACGTTAAGTTTCAAGACGTTCACTAGGAAACAATTGGGCATTATTTGCTTGTGCAAGTGTAAAGGTAATTCTTTAACTGTGAAACTCACAACATATTTGTTTTCTGCACACATGCATCTCCTTAGTATAAATGTATTTTTAGAGAATTGGTTGTCTGTTTCCTTTATTCGACACTCTGAAGGTGTTCACGCTAAACAAACTAAATTAAAAACTAAGTAACCTAAGATGCACTGCAAAACTTGTCACATCAGGAATCGTTCTTTGGTTTCAGCATCAGACTTTACAAGATATTTGGGCTGGCACACATTCTTGAAGTGAAATTTCAAGTTCATGGTAGACATCTTAGTCGTACCACAATGACAGACATTTTTGTAATGATAATTCCCTTGGTATGTTTCTATCGCATCTTCAATTCACCATGACAAGGAAAAAAACAATTGCCTGTCTGAACAGCATAAAAAATTTATTTTAGCACTAGCCTTCTGTCTCTGTATTCATGCTATGCATCTCTTAAGCCATGTTCCATAATTTCTTCTGCTCTCTCTCAATAATTATATTTGGTTCCTAATAAACGAGAGCAGATACTGAAAAATTGTTGCACAGTTTGGTTGAAAACTGTTAATTAGTTCATTAATGATCCTTAGATGCATAATTAGCTGAAACCATTGTGTATTTTGTTTAGTTAACATAGCATACACTGTTTTTAACAAAATTATGCAATAGTTTATCAATATCTGCTCTCGCTTAGTATTAAAAATATTTATTATAAAAGTAGTAGAAATGGTTTATCATAACCTTAAGTAGGAACAAGTACGTATATGTATATTTTATAAAGACAAAATTATGATGAATTGCATATAAATATAGGCCAGCAAACACTGATTTCATTTCTCCAAAATCACTCCAGTCAAATGCTCCAATGGTTCCTTAATATAGGCCAGAGTAAAACTTCCTTTCTCCTTTTTTGTGTGAGCTCCAGGTTCTGTCTTTAATAACTATGCTTTTGATGACTTAACAGATAAAGAGTTTTTTAAAATATCAAATGCAATAAAATGCCTTATTAAACAGTTGTAAAATATTTTACATTGCTAAAAAAAAAAGATTAGATAACATAAAATTACGACGGAAGTGAATTAAATTATGTTTTTTTTTGTATAGCACGTACTGTTTCTGGTAATCATACACATGTGAAAACACCAGACATTGTAAATGTGTTGGTGCAAGATGTTACCATTCACACAGCTGGTTAAAAATAAACTGTGGAGCTTTTTCTTCTTTCAGGTGGTGATGATCGTAATGAATTTTTCATTGGTCACGACAAGGGCAACATACTGCTTGCTAAACAACTGGATTGGGAAAAGAAGACTAGGTATAACCTGACAGTCAGTGTTACTGATGGCCGACATACAGTCTTTACACAGGTACGGGTAACGACTTCTGAAACAACTGGTACTTTAATTTACTGACAGTATGCTGCGTTATGATTAAGGTTTTTTTTTTACTCTCTTCATATGCATACAATGTAGGTGTATGACACTAAACAGTGTGCAACTCAGGGGGTGGCCATGCATATGTAAATGTATGGGAGATAGATGGTGTCATCGTTTTGGGCATCACATCATGACGAATACATTCACGTTACTTTATCACAATTCAGTAAGTCCCTGATCCTAGCGAACTGAAAGTTAACCAATTTCCTTTGTCACATGGCTTTGCATTAATATCTGAAAGGTTTTCATTATTTATATTTGCATCAACATAGGTGTCCATTATCTTAACATGCCTGAGTACGTTGATTGGATGTCAAAATTGCTGGCATCAACTATGTCACAACAGGCCATTTCTTAACTATTCATACCTTCATGGTGCAACTGTTAGCTCAGGGGGGTGGGGTTCATAATAATAAGGGGATTATCGACTGTAAGGGGCACCAATATTTGACAAAAAGCAACTTGTTTCATTTAACTTGTTAGATCAAAATTTGTTAAATATTGATGTTAAGTTGGTGTATAGTGTTACATGTTCTGTATTTGTTGTAGACCGGCATATGGCTGAACTATATGGAAGTAAACAAATAATAAAATAAAGAAACTTCTTTGGTTCCATTTGAATTAATCAAAACCAATAATCAGAAGATACTGATTTTGTTACACTCAATTACATTTTTGTAAATTTTTCTAATTTTTGTTAGTGAATACAGGAAAATTATAAATAATGAAACAAGAAAATAGTTTCTCATTTGTTATTTTGCGTGTTCCAAAGTTTATGTAACTCAGTAGTTTTATAATTAAGGAAACTAGTTAGCTAATTGATTAATCAATCTGTTCTTTAACCAATTATCTACTGTACTAATCAGCATTTGATAAAGTTTTATATACTGGAACAGCTAGAATGTTTTTACTTCTGTAAACGGGACTTCATTTGAAATATACTAGGTGTACGTGACAGTCCTGGATAACAACGATCATCGACCCGTGTTCTCTGAGAAGCTCTACTCTGTGGATATATCGGAAAATGTTGAGAAAGATACTAAAATCCTCCAACTTCATGCGTCTGACGAAGATGAGGACCAGCGACTGTTCTACAGCCTACACGCGGCCAGGGACCCAGCATCTCTCGAGATATTCCGGGTTGACTCCATGACTGGGGCTGTTTACCTGAATGAAACACTCGACAGGTGAGTCTCACTGTCAAAGTTCCTGCGTGAGTAACCGGTTTTTTTTTTATTTAAGAGTATTCTCAACCGGAACACTTGACATCCAATGAGTCCCTCTCACTTACAGGCATCGATCACACTCATTGAAGAGATGACATATAATTACAAAAAAGGTAGCCAACATATTCTAGCTATGACTGAGTCGTTATTATTTTTTTTTTTTTTTTTTTTCAGTTTCTTGTTAGAAAATCAAAATTGATATGAAGTATATGATTTTTGCTGAATCCCGAATTTTCAAAAAATAGGTAATAATTTTTTATTGCCATGTAGCCTAAAGTATGAAATTAGCACTTTGTTGTAAGAAAATCCTAACCTTACTTTTTGCTCATATCTCTTTTTCTTCCACAATGCAATATGAAAGTTGCATGTAGTGAGTGACTGATTTTAAAAAATGAAGCTAAGTTGTGTGAAGACAAAAGTACTGAGGGGTCAAGTGTTCTGGCAAAGAGGGAAATGCGAACAATGGTTGTTGATTTGCAGGGAGACGATCGAGCAGCATCTGCTGACGGTGATGGTGCGGGACCATGGCACCCCATCTAAAAGAAACTATGCCAGAGTCAAGATAACTGTACATGACCATAATGACCACCCTCCGGAATTCACAAGCCATCTGATTGAGGGAAAAGTGTTCGAGACTTCTAGCATAGGCTCCGTTGTGGCTCAGCTGTTTGCAATTGACCGAGACAGAGGGGAGAACGCAAGGGTCTCCTACTCTATTACATCAGGTAGCGTCTTGGACATGTGGAGTAAAGTATTAATTATGTAATTTGAGTGTATGATATTAGTTATATAGAATATTATTACATTTCCAGTTTTATTTTTTCAGTGAAAGAAATTGTAGCATTTAAGTTTCATCGTGTAATACGTAAAAAAAATGGTTGCATATTTTTATTGTAATATATATTGTGTTTTTTATATCTGACAATATTTCAAATTTTGCTTTTTATGTTGAGAAATAATAATGAACAAGATCCAAATGATAACGCAATGCAACTCATGTGAACAGTAACAAGTTTTTAATACGTATTGCTTTCAGACGTATACGTATTAAGCCTTTTCATGTAAGACACTTCAAAGCAGTAATTTAGTAAATAATATGGAAGTGACATGCAGACTATCTTTTGGTACCTTTACGAGTGATATGGAAGTTCATGTGAATTAAACAGTTAGTACATAAATGTCCAACTTTTTTTTTAAAAGGGCTGCAACCCTTTCGAGTCATATATACCTGGCGTTACGGTGTTGTACTATGACATGCTCATTCTATTTTATGCAGAAACGTTAATGTATTCCCTTTACATTTATGTATGAAAGGAAAGAACACACAATTCAAAATTCAGTGTGATTCTGTAATTTTAAGGATGCAGCACATTTAAAACATGATTTTGGGGTCTCTCAAAATGGCTGAAAAGTTTTTTTTTGTAACAGCTTCACAAATACCGCCCAGAACTGGAAAACAGAACACTAGAAGCCTGTGTTGGCCATCACTGTAAATTATCCACAAGTAAAATTAATGTATCAGTGCTTAAAGACCCATGGGAAAAAGACCACTATGAAAACATTACGCACCAGTTTAGCGTGCTGCGAATATCAATATAGACTATATAGATCCAATCTTTTGGGGTATTCTAGCGCCCCTGTCTCAAATGCTATAAATGCGGATAATTACATCTGGTATATAGGCCTCTTAAAAGCTTGACTTAATAGCCAGTTATGTCTGTTCAGCCATCATCTATATGTCATTGTGGACAACAACCATTTGCTTACCTTAAATTATATTGTCCATCTATCGAAAGCTTAGCAAGCTCCAACTGTTAACGGAATGCTTTTATGTGCTTTTGCCCATTTGTTCCATTGAAAAAAACTATTATAACATTCTCAGTTAATAATAATTTATTGAGAGTTAATATTTTTCCTCATTTGTTTATTTATGTAGGTTTTTTTAATTTACTTAAAGTACAAAAAAATTAAGATACTGTAACTTAATTTTTGTTGTCAAATTTTAGTTAAAACATACATTTTGAGTCTGTGTGTTGACAGCATAGAGCAAATGTTATTGTTAACCACTAAAAGATGTAAGACTGTACAGCGGACGGACGGATGTGATAGGCTATTTTTAATATTGTATACATCTATTATTATTTTGTCTGCAGGCAGCAAGTATAAAAATTGCAATTCCATATGAAACATGACCCAGTTTTTTTGACAAGAGACAATACTTGTTATGTTTTTGTGTACAGGTGCAAACTGCTTCCTGTTGTTGACTGGTATTTTTTTTAAGAGTTCATTCTGAGTGTACAGCAGTGTGAATGTTGTGGATGCACTGCTGCTTGCAGGTAACGTTGGTAATGTCTTCAGCATCGACTTGTCTCTGGGAACCTTGTACGTAGCCAAGCCGCTGGACATGAGTATCATATCAGAGTACATGGTGATTGTGAAGGCGACAGACGCAGGCTCGCCTGCTCTATCCTCCACTGTTCACGTTCACATTATGGTCACTATGGCCGACAATGCCCCACCCAGGTGAGTATCCCTAACTGACTTGCCTACTTCATGTAATTTGCTAATGCAACTTTATTAACTATAGATTTTATTTGTTTGAACTTTGTGTCTGAGGGCATCACCATCAAAAATTGATAAAGTACAGTAAAACTCTGTAAAGATGTTTTTGTAGGGGCTGAAAAATTGTGTCTTTGTGTAGGACAAGCACAAATCCAGCAATAATTTTAATTGGGGGAGTTACTGTCTGCAAAATAAGTTGTTTAAAATATTTTATAACCATGTAAGGTAGACAATTTATTTTTGCTTTCTAACCCTAGCTCATTTTTTTACTTATTGTACTTCACACATTGCTGTTTAAAGATTTCAACAGAGTTGGCAATTTGCAGAATAAAGGCCTCTATTGTTTTATTCGTAGCATATTATTTTTTTTTGATCTCTTTACGTGCCCTCAAGCAGCACAAGGCTTTGGTAGAAATAAAGGGGGTATGAGTTGGCCAGGTCATGTTTAGGAGCCATCCCAGTATTCACCTGATGTGATTTCAGAAATACCAAAACTAGGATGGTCGGAGTCGGGGATCAAACCCGGATCCTCTCGAATGCTAGGAAAGTGCTGCTTAAAAGGGACGGTCAACCCTACCAGTCCCCCGTTCCTGATGCAGGAAAACATTTTAAAAATTACACATGTGTAAAAAGCGGGATCTTCATAACAGGGTTAGATTCGATGTCTCTATGGAGGTCACAGAGTTACTAATGCGTGTAGAGAAACCAGCTAATCATTGTAAACTTGAAGTCATAGGTAAGGTTTTTGCTTGCTGTTTGCAGATTCATACAGAAGGAACATGCAGCAGAAATTTTTGAGAATCAGCCAGTTGGTAGCTTTGTGAAGCATCTTGAGGCCCGAAGTATGTCATCCCTGTTCTTTGAGATCATTGATGGGAATAGTGACGACATGTTCTTCATAAACCCCAGTACGGGCATTATTACTACTAAGAAGCAGCTGGACTATGAGAAGAATAAATTCTACAACCTGACTGTTGAGGCAACCAACATGGTGAGTACCTGTAAACTTTAAGGCTGCATTAAAATTAGGGACTCAGATGGAGTTATATGGACGACCTTGAAGTGTGCATCAAATGCTGCATCATCACAACGAACCAAGTTCTGAAATAGTGTGAAATATTCCTGCCGTTCCATTTTTACTAGCGGACTTTTAAGTGGTGAGGTGACCATATAATTTTGTTGGTGAAAGTCTGCAGCAAAGTTCAATACATTTATATTTGAGTTTCTCATACACCCGGTTATTACATTTTGAAATATGGCAGTCTGAAAAGGCAATTTTTAGCTATGTTGCAGGGTTTAAAAACTGTGTTTTTAATGCGTATGGTATCATTACAATGAAATTCCATCCTTAATGGATGGGTTTTGTCATTTTGTACATTGCCATGTGGAATAATTTAGTTAAAAAAAGTTATTGCCATGCACATTGCAACACATTTGAAGAGTGTGATAGGTGGCACCTTTAAAGTTTGCTATAGAAAGGTATTCTGTGAGCTCAGTCACACACATCATATTGTAATTGCTAAGTAAGTTATTTATTGTGAAGCTATTATGCAGAAAAAATATATTATATTATTTTTGTACAAAATACAGTATTGTTCAAAATAAACTTATTACTCTTCTAATGAAATTAATTTCAGTTTTTAATTTTTTTAAGAAGTGTGGACACATCAAAGTCAAAACTATACTATTCTTGAAACTTATGTGTGTTAAGAGTACGTAGTTAGATCACAATGTGAAGAGAGATGTCCTTACACTTTAAGGCGACAAGTCAAGTAGTAAGAGAGCAAAAGTCGGCCTTAGAGCCTGCGCACTTCCAGGTCGCAATTACGTTCATTAACAACATAATCTTGACTTTACGATACAATGACTACAGTTTTAAGAAGTAACGGATATTCACTGTTTATTATTATTTTTTTTTTGGCAGGCTGCAGCAAAGGCTTACTGCAATATGATAGTTCACGTTCTGGACCGCAACGACAATGCACCACAGTTTGTGCAAGCAGTGTACGCAGGCACGGTGAGCGAATCTGCTGCCGTCGGCTCTCTGGTCCTCACCAACAACAGCGAGCCACTCGTCATAAAAGCCGAGGATGCTGACTCGGAGTTGAACTCCTTGTTGAGCTATGACATTGTGGAAGGCCTCCCTCGCAAGTTCTTCCACATTGACTCGAGTACAGGTCAGTTGGTGAATATAACACTCGGGTTTACAGCAACTGCTTCACATGTATTAATCAGTTTGCTCGTACAAAACAAAACAATTAAAATAACTACTAACCATGATAATAAGATATTCAAATAAAAGAGGATACAGTATTTACTTTCTTTCAGGTTCCTTAAAATAAACAGCAAGGCTTAATTTGTTGAAAATTTTTAGTAATTACTTAACTGATACGTATTATAAAAAGTTTGGTTTTTGTGGTGTAAAACATAAACAGTTTTAAAAATGTTTACCTCTTAAACCACATCGTTAGATAGCATAATACTTCCTTTGTGTTTTATAAAAGAACATGATTTTTTAATGGAATGTGTGATAAAAGTGTAGTACTGTAGGACATTTCAAATTCCAATCATATTTTTATTCTTCTATTTTTTACAGGGGCAATTCGAACAGTGATGGAGCTGGATCATGAAACATTGTCTGAATTTGATTTTCACGTCAAGGTGTCCGACCTCGGCAAGCCAAGATTGTCGTCGGACATGACAGCTCGGGTCCACATCTCAGTCCTTGATGTCAATGACTGCACGCCCAAGTTCACCTCTTCCCAGTACAATGCCACGTTGTTGTTGCCAACTTACCAGAACGTGGCAGTCGTTCAGCTGAACGCGACAGACGCAGACTCGCCCGAGAGCACGGTGCTCCGCTACGACATTATCGACGGCAACAAAGGGAACGTCTTTGCAATGGATGCCGCCTCAGGAATGGTCACTGTTGCCAGCGAGAAAAACCTGAGGAACTTTCACAAGTTGCACGTCCGCGTGTCAGATGGAAAGTTCTCCAGTGTTGCTCAAGTGAACATCAGAGTCGAGAAGTCTGAAAACTCTGGCTTGAGATTCCAGAAAGATCTGTATGAAGGCACAATTGTTGAAAACTCGACCAAGGTGACAACCATTGTGGTGGTCAACGTTTTGGGAAGCGTCCTTAATGAACACATCATTTTCAGCATTCTAAATCCTACAGACATGTTTGTGATTGGAGCAACGTCTGGCGCTATTAGAACTACCGGCAAGAGATTCGACCGAGAGACCAAGGATCACTATGAACTTATTGTTCAGGTAAAATGTGTTAGGTTTGTTAAATTCTGCTGATAGCTATCCAGGTATCTTATTTGTTTGTTGGGGGAGGAAAAGTGTTTTTATTTTCTCATGGGTAAAGTTGGGTCAAGTTGTTATTTTGCGATTGTATTTCCACTGCTGTTTTTTGTTTTATTTAATTTTTATGGTTTCATTTGTAGTAACTGGGTGAATTTGAGTACCAGATTATTGTTTTGCTGGTAAATACATCTATACGATTGAATGGTTGTGAATCTAAAATTCACAAATCATCAGAATAATCATGCATGAGGTCATAATTAAATTTTTGCATACATAAAGTCTACTTGGATTTATTTTTAGACTAGTTTTGGCCTAAAAAATAATTGTTTAGTAAATTTTCCAGTAGTGAAAGTAAAAAAATTTGTGTAGTTTTCACAGGAAATCAGAGTTTAAAGGATATATAGCCAGGTTTCCTTAGTCAAGCGACCTGTACAATCATTTACCAGTGGTTAGCTACATTATGATCAAAATTGTATAAGCAATAAGCTCTTTTTGACCTTTAAGTGAATCAGCTTATCAAAGAATGAACGATGCTATTACGAAACAACTTTAAGCCAGGACTCTGTGTTCATAGTTCTGAAGTTTGTACAGTACATAGCCAATTTAATGAAATGTGAAATAGGATTTCATTAATGCCAGTTGTAGGTCAGCATATTTTGCCTAGCATTAGTTATTTGCACCAAAGTATTTCAATGTTCATAAATGTGATTTTAAAATTTTCACCTACAGGCAAGAAGTGATGACAGTGGAGGGGATAGGCCAAATGTTGCTCACGTTGTTGTTAACATCACGATACTGGACATCAATGACAACTGTCCAATGTTTGTCAATCTGCCATATTATGCTGTCGTCTCTATTGATGCCATGAAGGGAGATGTTATCACAAAGGTAAGATATAAGATTCGGTTTACACAAATTTTCAAATTATAATAACTCAAGGATGTTTGTAACAGTGATATTATAGAAGAAAGTATGTTTGTTGTCTGTGATTTGTGTTGCATGCTTAAAAACAAAATATGTTATTTATATCTATTATTTTATTAATTGCTTCCAAATAAGGTTTTTGCCACACAGGGTTCTATCAATAGAATAATTTAAATTTATTTGTATTACCTACACAGCATTTCATTTAACAAGTTTTTTTCCATGAAATTATTCTCTGTTGTAGGTTAAATTAAAATGAACAGTACCAAAGAAAATATGTTAGTTACTCTACAGGAAGAGTGTTTGTCGTTAATAAGGAAAAGTGTATTGATTTTTGCCTTTTTCTTGACCCTTCTCCTTTGAAACTCTCAAAGCAGATTCAATACAAGAGACTGTTGTTTGTCCTACCGGCAGGTCCACGCCATTGACTTGGACAAAGGGGAGAACGGCGAGGTGCGGTACGAGCTGACCAAAGGTCAAGGAGAAATGTTCAAGGTCAGCAGGAAGACAGGGGAGATCCAACTGAAGCAGAACCTTGAGGGACACAACAAGGGCTTGGCGACGCCGTACGATCTCATCATAACAGCTTATGATGGAGGTACAGTTGATGTTGATATCTGGAACAGAGAGAGAGAAAGATGAAGTTTGAGTAGTGTACAGGTGTGAATCTGGAGACTGATTGACATGGGGTACAACTCCCTAGCTTCCTCTAAAAAATCCTCATTGGCGTGCAACTATAATGAGACAGTTAACTTTACAACTGAAATGAAATCATGCCATACATTAGAACCTGAATTTTACGAAACGTCACGTTAAATCAATGTTTGTAAAATTCTAGTTTGTTAAATAGTCATGGTTCCTTAAAATGTGCCATAAAATCTAAGTTCGTAATATCGGGTTCTATTGTAACTGTAAGGGGGTCTACGTTAAACGTTTACGGTGGCGTACAGTGAAATTTCTTTAGTAAAAATTTGACGGAACCTTAATTCTTGCAGTTTGTTCTAATGAGGATTGTATTTACAGCTATTTGAAAGAACTCTAAAAATTTTGATTTTTTTTTTTCAGGCTTCTTACCCTGAAAATGCAATCTTATCACTAGCATGACTTACTTTTTACTAGTGGACATATGTTGAATATTTAGATTCAATCACATGCGCTGAAAATTTGAATTATATGACTTATCTGATTGGTCATTTATTGGTTCCACTTGAAGTAGCGAAGTTTCAGTAGTGTTGTGGTTAGACCTATCCTCTTACACCATGGCTATCCTGCTTTGTTTCCAAGAGAGGATACTCCTGATTTTTGCATATGAAAAACATGGTATAGTATTAAATAAATATTGTATGAGGAGGATACACGAGGGCGGGGTTATCACACCCCAAATGCAGATTTTGTGATTGGGATGACATGAAATGAGACCCGATGATTGAGAAGTGGCAGAATGAGAGGGTTGGGGAAAATAGGAGGTCCCTGAGAAAATCCGTTGGCCAGCAACATTGTCTGGCATGATTCGCACGTACGAAAATTTGAGGACTGACCCTGCCGGGGATCGAACTTGGATTGCCTTCGTGAAAGGCAAGTGGTCTGACCACTTGGCCGCTGCGGAAAAACATGATGGTCTTTGCTGCTGTTGTCTAGTGGGGTTTTTCTCAGTTATTTCTGTCTCTGCAGCTATTCCGTACTCAATGTATTCACCCACATCAGCACTCTTCACGCCATTCCATTTAACTCGCATGTCAGCGTGATTGTCCTTCTTCGCAGGTATCACGCCCTGCTCGACAGAGGTGCCAGTGCACGTGAAGGTGATCGACAAGTCGATGCCCGTATTTGATAAGCAGTTCTATACAGACTCTGTGCTGGAGAACATTGAACTGCACACACCGCTTGCTGTCGGCATCCAGGCCGAGTCGCCGCTTGGCCGTAAGCTCATCTACAGCATCGTCGAGGGCAATGACTTTGAAGAGTTTGCGCTGGACTTCAACACAGGTCAGTGGCCGCCCCACTCGTCTGCGAACGGCAGTAGTTTGGCATGCCAGTATACGTAGACGTCCCAGTTTGAGTTTTGCAATGAAAATGCATATTGGTAAGGACACTGGAATTTAGTAATTGTAGTCACTTAACACCATTTAAAAAGTTATCACTTAACGGAATTTATGAAAACTTTATGCACTTAAGAATAATTCTTGTGTATTTAACAAAAAAAATTATATTTAATGCAAAACTGTCGTACAGTAACTAATTGAAATCTTGTGGAGTCAGTTTTACTCTATCGTTAATAATTGATAAATTTCTTATTATCTGGTGTGTTCCAGTGTTCTCAGCTGTAGGAAGTAGTAATTTTTTATTTGAATGCATCATGCATATTGTACTGTGCATCATATGGTATGCATATTTATAAACCACATCTGACATTTTGTAGACTAGTCTTAATTATTTCTACCTGAGTGAATGAAATAATGTTTTGTAAATATTTATGACATATTTTAACCAAATCCAAATGAAAAGAAAGTTAAAAAGTTTGTAATAAGCTAGCACCTATGTAGGTTTATATTGCTAGGTGTGGTTTTCACAGCATTGCAGGGATGCAGAATATTTTTTATAACAAATTAATATGGTTATACTGTATCAACCAAATTATTGTTGATTTTTATGTAACATGCTACACACCACAATAATGTACCGTAATTCACTCATAACATAATGAAACTTACCAAGTTAGTTATTTTGTACATTTCGATTAATAATTTACATTCGTAAAAATTTTTTTAGCATTACAACAATTCTGATCTTAATTTAGCTCTTGGTACTAATAAATAAAATATATAGAATTATAATTGCATGGGTACTCAGAAATGAATCATTATTAATAAAATAATTAGCAGTGCAGTGTTTTTCGGGCATTTAATTACATTACTACAGTTTTATTTACAGACTAATGTTTTCAAGTTTTGGAAACTAAGTAATAAAGCATGAATACATAAACTTTTTTTTATAGTTTTTGCTTTCTTCTTTTATCTCTTCTGCAAAATAATAATATTTTCAGATGGTTATAGATTGGGTACTGATCAAGGTATTTTGTGTGTCCTATTCACAGCCCCAGACAGTAACAATGGCCCTTGTGAGTATATTATTACATTTTTTATTACTGCTGTGAATGCTTGTGCTTGCTTGCGCTTTCCTTGCACGATTGTCGGGTGTAGAGGACGTACCACAGTCGGGCTGAGTTCTTTGAAATGTTTAGTCCAAGCAATGATGTTGTGGACTTGGGCCGGTTTGCGATACAGTGAAAGGGCAATTAACTACGTTAAATCTGAACGGCTGAATGTAGGCCTACCACTTAATAATTTGTCTCTGCAGTCGGGAGAAATTTTTCATTGCTAATTTTTAATGGTTGGCTCATTTTCTGTGAGTGTTTCACATGTCTACTAGACTTTATCAGCATTTACACAATCCAAGTTTTAATCTCGTGAGAAATCTCTGACATTAACTCTAGTTCAAGTATAGTTTTCGAGGAAAATACATTTCAATAACTGTCAATTTGATATACTGCAGCAAGCTTTCTCTTGTAATTAAGTAGTTGAAGGCCTCTGTTGATATTGAATAGTCGTTATGTTAACAAAGTTGTATATACCTAATTAGTGTTAAAATAAACATGAACATCTAAAAAAAATTTTTTTGTTGCAGTATCTTGTCATGTGGAGCAGTAGCACAGTATGATGTGTAATTGAATTATGGTCACAGTTTTTGTTGTTTGGACTATACACTCTGGATTGCTTTATTTCTGTGGTGTTAGCATGATTGTAAATTAAACTTGTCGAATACTGTATAGCTGGGGCGTATGGACTTCTACACGTTGCTTTCTTTGTTTCGTTCACGTTTGTGTTCATCTTCTTAGATTCTACAGAGCTAAAATATTTTGTACATTGTTTCAATTGCAGCATTAATAATGAATGTTTTGTACATACATATATGTATATGTACAGTATATTTGTATATGTGTGTGTATAATGGGTTGGTTTGGATAAGGGCTTACAACACGAAGAATTTTTTTATGCTGAATACAGCTACAGTATTGGACCTGAGATTCATGTTAGAAAAAAAATTTTGTCAGATATACAAACTTAAACAAATCTACTGTATTCCTTGCAAAAGCTTAGTTTCAGAAAGTTACAACTCAATATTAGATAGAAATGGGCACCACACTCACAAATAGGTACGCGTTGATAGACGTATGCATGAAGTTGGATGACATTTCTTCTAGCGGAAGCGCAAGCGCGATGTTTCGCTGGCCAAGCCAGCTTCTTCAGGTGGTGAGTAGAAACATACAGATAAGCCCTTATCTAAACTTATAGGCCTGAAAATAATTTTTTTCTCCCTTTTAAACTTGTGCCTTCGTAATTTTTGTCTTTCTTGTTTGTGACATTAATTTTGGAATGAGTGCTTGTACATATGTTGTGTCAGCGTTTGCTTCTATGCATTTTTCATTGCAAGCAAAAAAACCTTGCCTAGTTTGTGTCACTTTGCCACGTACTCAGTAGTTTGTAATGATGCATGTAACTGGTTTGTTTTTTTTTTTTTTTAAGATTTGTGAGTATCCTAATTTCTGTTTGTCTTGATTAAGGTACTACAGTACACATTTTATATGTATTCCCTGAGTATTCAGTTGTATTTGTTTCCTAATAATTTTTGTTGTTTAAATTTTTTATGTATGTACAAATGTAAAGTTATTTAATTAATAAATGTTAAATTTTTTGATTGCATGGCATTAACTACTGTATTATTAAATTTAAATATACAAGTTATAGTTAATGATGCAATAAATGTGTTATTACAGATAATTAATTCCTCATCATTAAATAGTGATTTTGTACTTACTAAGTACCGTATCATCTGTATTAAGTTGTTATTCACAAGTTGCATTGTAGAATGGTTCAGTTAACATACCCAATGAAGGAATGTGTAAACCTATAGGTGTAGATACACATTACATATTCGCCTTGCATGCATTTGTGGAGTAGGTCTTAATTAACAGTTCCTTGTAGATGTTCCAAAAGAAGTATGCAGTTTAAATTTTATTGCAAACATTTTCACTATAACTTCTGTGATGTTGCATAGAAGAAAGCATAGGTACAAAATAAAAATAACGGGGTGAGTTGGCACTGTAGTAAAACATTGGACTTCTATCCGAAATATCAGATTTTGGTTTTAAAATTGACTAGGTGGTGGTCAATTCCCTTCCCGTTCCGGATTGTCAGAGTCAATGATTCCTTTTCTAACGACCAATGAAACAGAAACTATACTGCAAAACAAAAATACTGAAATAAGTTCTTCAAAACTACTATGTATATATATTTTTTTTGTAGTACGGTTCCAATAAGGTTATTACATGCTAGTTTACACAGCTTATCTTTGTCAGTTGTACAGTGTTAAACCTATGCCTTCAGAACAAATCCAATTGATTAAAAGGCAAGTAATAATTGAGATTTTCTGACATTCCACATAGCCATTGTTTAAATACATTCTTGTTTTGTTACTTACATGACCGGTCCTTTTCTTTAGAATTAACATAAGGCACAACACAATTAAATGTCCAAACATGAGACATTGGCTGGAGAACGAAGATAATTTTTCCAATACACTTTGTCGAGGTGGATCTGTGATGAACATTTGTCGATTCCCATTCTAGCCATCCTGATTTTGTTTTTTGAGGATTTTCAAAAATGCAGTTTTTTTTACTTTACTAACAGTTCAAACTTTTATCAACATCAGGGTTCTTACAGCAACTTACAGTTAAAATTCAAGGACTTTCAAGGACTTTTCAAGGACTGTTTGCAAATTTTTCAAGGACCCTTGAAATTACATTTGGTACGCCAAATTTTCACTTAGGGTAAATATTCAAGGTGTTTTTACATTTAAATTTCCTTTTTAGAGCTAATAATTTCCCCAATGATATACAAAGGAGAAA